>SNQJ01S0089106.1:29589-49590 GCA_010110895.2 Picea sitchensis | reverse complement strand
TGCTCCCTTATATACCATGTCTCAGATGAAGTGATATTGATCTCAATGTGCTTCGACTTGTCATGAAATATTGGATTTTTTGAAATCTTGACACAACTTTGATTATCACAGTGTATTAAGGTCGTCTCTATCTCTTGATCAAATAATATTGCAAGAAGTTTTTGAAGCCATACTGCTTCATGACTTTTGACATTGGTTGTGATATACTTCACTTATGTTGTACTGAGTGCTACAGAATTGTGCTTCATGCTAAACTAGGATATCATAGTTGATCCTAAGCTTAAGCATCATCCTGAGGTGCTCTTTCTATACATTGCACTCTCCCTTCCTAATCAGAATCAATATATCTCTACAGCCTCACTTCACCACCTAAGTCATATCTTAGACCATATCCAACTATACCACGTAAGTATGTCAACACATGCTTTGTTGCAACCCAATGGAAGTTCCTAGGTTCAACCATGAACTAGCTCAGGGTGTTCGCTGCAAAGAAAATATATAGCCTTCTGTTAACCAAGTACATCAAGGACCCAATCAGTTTCCTGTACATAGTGGGATCCACCAGATATGAATCTAAAGTGGAATCACTCGACTTCTTCAGATTTGTCATCATAGGTGTAGCCATGGACTTGCAATCCATCATATCGAATATGCTCAATATCTCAATTGTGTACTTCCCTTGTTCGAGGAAGATATTACTTGGTTTCTTCCACACCTCCAATCCCAAGAAATAATGCATCAAGCCAAGATCCTTCATCTCAAACTCAAATTCCAACTCCCTCTTGCATTGATCAATGAGTTAGTCTTCTCTCGTAAGGAAAAAGTCATCAACATATAACACCAAGATCAAAGGATCACCATAAACAACTTTGTAGTAAAGGTTGGGATCTAGTTCACTCTTGGTTAATCCCAAACTCATCAAGTATCCATAAATCTTGGAGTACCATGCCCTGGGTACCTACTTGAGTCTGTACAAGGCCTTCTTCAACCTACAAACATGAGACTCCCTCCCATGTACCTCAAATCCCTGAGTTGTTTTTATGTAAACTTCCTCCTTAATCACACCATTGAGGAATGCAATATTTACATCCATATGGTGTAATATCCAATCCATGACTGTTGCAATGGAAATAATGGTTCTGATGGAAGTGTACTTGGTGACTTGCGAAAACGTCTCCTTATAGTCCACTCCCTCTTTCTGGGAGAACTCTTTTGCCATGAACCTCGCTTTGTACTTTTTGATGTTTCCATTTGCTACATGATTGATCTTGTAGATCCACTTGGAAGTCATCATTATCTTCCCCTCAGGTCTTGGCACAATCTTCCACACATCATTCTTCATGATGGACTGATATTCCTTCATTATGGAATCTCTTCAAACTTGATGGCTCGTTGCATCCTTATAACTAGAAGGTTTGGAATCAATGATGTGGCTCAGCAATGCCATATAAATCAAGAACTTATGAGGTCATCTACTTTTCCTGAAAGTACCATGGGGAGTTACATGCCTCTTTTGTCACTTTGTGTGCATGGGTCATTCACGACCACTATGCAGTGAAATCCTTAAGGCGGTCACACCCTACAATTAGGAAAATTGCAACCAAATAGAATGTGGTCACTCTATGTGCACAGGCCGCTTGCGACCACAACCGTACAATTGCAAAAAATAAAAGATGCGAAGCATATCTATCAGATATGGCACTGAAATATTTTAACTAGCTTCAGAAAAGACTTATACTAGCTCTGGCATTGAAAGCTTTTAAATAGCTTCAAAAAAGACTTATACTAGCTTTGGAACTAAAATCTTTTAACTAGCTCTGATACCATGTTGATTTTTTCTAATTTTCAGATCTGATAATTATTTCCTTATGATTTAAATGCTACTGTTATCATAGAATATTTACACACTGGAAATCTCAATAAGACTTAGCGAACTTGATGAGAGGTTATTGTAAGTAAAAATTATATGAGATGGTATATTACAATTGAGGGCCCTGATATATATACTTGGGTGGAGTGCCCTTTCATTAATGGACATATATTTTCCATTATTGTCTTTTCATTAATTAATTTATTATTAATTATTGATTATTTATATATTTATACATTATATTATAAATATGTTATTTATATATTATATTTATGTTGATGATTATTTCCTCACATGCACGTCTAATTAATATAGATCACTCCATCCTAGAGCAGGCAATGTGAGAGCACCTTGAGTCTATCTACTCCTCGTCAGGAGAAAACACTACGCCTAGGCCATTCACCACTAGCAAAGCTCAGTGATTGAATGAGTCATTTCCCTTGGTCAAGTCAGCATGACTAATCTGAGAGAATGTTTTCTCGATGCTGCTAACTGGAGAAACATCAACAATAATTCAGTGAAATATTCGCCAAGATTTTATAATATTATATAATTGACTAAACGATTCGCCAAAAAATTATATATACATATTGTATTATTGATAAAATAGCCTTCAATTTTTCCTATGTATCATGGGGATTCGCCCATTTATTATACATATAAATTTAACGAGGGTTCCTAAAATCACCCTTGTTCACCATCAAATATAGGAGGTTTGATATTATTCATTTCTCCTTGCAAATCATCCACTCCGAACCTTATGCTTCCTAACAAGAGATAAGCTTAGACTACTCTCTTCTCTCTTAACCAAGTGCCTTGGTGAGTGATGGTGATTCCTATAAACACTTATGGATTATATTATTTTATCATGAGATTAGTGGCTCCTTGACTTTCTTGAGTATGTCCCCTTATCCACCTTCTTCTCTATTATGTCCAAACTCTTCAACAACCTGATGTTGATGCCATCTTGATGCTCTTTGGATTTCATAAGCCTTTCATTATCAGCCTTATAACTATGTGCATATTTTTGGAAACTATTTATTGTTTCTACCAAATTCATGCTCTCCTCCTTTCCTTCTCCATTCCCATTTGATTTTTTCCTTGCATTCCCCATGCTGATGCACAACCCCCTAACTTCATATTCATGGTTATAAGTCCTATGTGCATATTCCATGCCTCTGGTCTCCTTTTTGATCTTGTTCTTATATATTTTCCCTTAACTATTTATGGGTGAATATATGGACTCCACTAGCCAAGACCTTTCCAACTACTACTTTCTTTCTCAATTCAGAGTTATGAGCAGAAAGTTATGGCCATTTGATCAATACCCATTTTCTCCTTTTGCACACCTCTCATCCAGGTGCAATATTGACCTTGTCCATGCATCTATGGCATCAACTCCTTTGGGTTTTTGACAAAATCTCAATTGGGTTCCTTCATGACCATAATTTTGAAAATATTACCAAGTCGCACCTTCATCCAAGCTCCAGGCTGTTAGATACATACCCAGATTCTTAATATAACTTGATGGTTGTCTTCTATGGCTTAATATATTTTCGTAGACTGCTCTTGTGCCCAATATGATCCTTGAACAGGAAGTTATGATCTTCAGAAGTTGACTGGGTCTCATTTTTACCTTGCACTATGTGGCATGTAACTTCCTCACATAGGTTCCACTTGTCGAACAATTTATCTCATTAGAAATATCTCTCTAAGATATATCATTTTAGAAGTAGAAACTTTATGTCTTAGAAGGACATACAACTTTGTACAAAATTGGACTTCTAAAAATGTTGTTTAGGCCTCTGAAAATGACCTGCAAATTAATGACCTAGAAAAACACCGAATTTTCCTGGTAATTTTCATTATTTTTTGAAAATTCTAGTCGACTTATGTCGATTGGGATGTTGAAATGGAATCATGATTCCACCTGGTACCTCAAGTTGGTGATATTTCAACTTCATTCCTACTTTTCCTTGTCTCGTTGACCTCCACTACCTTCCCTTACTTCCTTTTTCCTTTCCCTTGCCCATGCAAGCATGCACATTTTTTTTTTGAGCCCCACAATCCTGCTACCTTGTGGCACTTATTCATTTTTTAGCAGGATGGGTGAGACCCATCCTGCACAAACTCTCAACACACATTCAAACTTGCACTTCATTGAGATCCAATGGTAGAGGATCAGAGGGGGTTGGTGGCAATCAACGATCACCATCTCATTTCGTGCCCCCCCCACCCGACCTTTTTACCATTAACAGAAGAGGGGGGTTTGAAATGGAAACCTGTCGATTTTCAGTTTGGGACATGGGGGCCTATGGTGCATTTCACCCCCTCTATTGGTTTCCAAAACCACCAGGGGACCCCCCCAAAATCGGGGTTCCGGAGGTCTAGAATCGGGGTTCTCCAGGTCAGGCAAACACTCTACCATTGTGGCTCCACAAAACCTTCCACTTCCATTTATACCACATGTTTCCACCATGTACCTGCCACCGTGGTAGTAAATGTCACCCTTCAGCCACATCAGCTAACACATGGATTCCATGTCACATTAACGTCATCGTACGGAAATTTTTCCGTTTTCCCCCAATTTTGCCAATTTTCGAAATTCTTCCATTTTCCCACTTACGCCCAATTTTGTAATTATTTATTTGGGACACCATTGAAGCTCTATAATTATCTTAACTATGGCCAAATTCATCCCTGTAATTTCCAATTTGGCCTCTACATCCAAAATTCAACTCATCCTCATCAAAATATCCATGGATTACACTGCAGAAATTGGGGCTTTTACCCATTTTCACCCAATTCATAATTTCTTTCCTCGTGCACCATTGAAAACTCTGTAATTAACTTTATTACAACCAATTGGGCCCTTTAGGAAACCCGTTACATTCACGCATGACTGGTTTACAATTCTAGGCATGAATTTCTCCCAATTTCGTTCATGAATTGGGGGATTTGCACCAATTCCGCCATGGCTACACTGTAAATTTGGAATTCAACCATCTACAGGTTTGAATTTGTTCGGAATGCCATTAAATTTTTTTGGATTTATGATCCCTAGCTAAATTCCTCAAATTACTAGTGAAATTTCCCCACCTTCACTACAATAATTTCTACAAACATGTTGCAAAAATCCATTTCCAACATTTTGTCCAACAGTTTGCATTAATAATCTACGAATTTCACTTTTCCACTATGTTACCTGGAGCATGTAGGCTCAGTGTCAAAAGTGGAGCTTTGATACCAAATTGTAGCATCCCTAGCCCCAAGCTAGGCCATTCCACATAAAAATTTCCTCTCGGATACCATTAAATTTACAATATGTCATGCACATGACTACAATTATGCAGTCATATGCAGACCTAACAGTATATAAAATTAATCATAATTAAAATAGTAAAAACTCATAACAAGAATAACATAATTAATCACATAGAATTCCATACAAACACATAATAAACACCTATATTTTGTAATTAAATCACTAATTGCGTGCAGACCTCAAACTTTCCTCCCAACCATAGAATCTTCTACCCATAAACTCTAAGCAACAGGTCACCCCCAAGGTGGGGATAAAACTCCACTAGGTAAAATGAATCATATTCCAGGATAAGGTCTATCAACATAAAAAAATGCTCAAACTAAGGTGCCAACTCCAGCAATCATCCTATAGCCTCTCATTTGCCACAACCTATCTCACCCTAGGAAGTGTACCCCTTATCTTCTCAATATTCCTTCGACTATCCAAATTCCCTTCCGGGGCTTCAACAACAGGTTGGAATGGAAGTCTTAGAGCCATGTATTTTCATCCTAGAACACAGGGAAACAATTCCCAACATTTCTCTCATCTGGAGAGAATTCTCACGGTCCTGACAACCCCCTTCTTTACCTCAAATTACCCAGGTTTACTGGTTACAAACAACTCCAAATATTTACAAGTACATGTATGGTTGATGGATGGAAGATTTTACATATGGAAAGAGTGGATGAGAGAATAATGAGACAACGATGGAAGAATAATGGTAAATTACACTAAGTTCCCACTTTTTACATGCATGTTCCCAACTTGACAATTTTCATGTTGGGAAATACCTTGTCCCCACTTGGATGATATGTTTCCCCATCCTTAGGACTTAGGATAAAAATATCATATAATTAGAATTTAGGAAATATTAATACAATATTCCCTTGAGTTTAATCCCCTTGGATTATCCCATCTTCCTAGTCTCTTAGCCCCCCTTTCCCTTTTAGTGGAGTTTCTATCCCCCCATACTCTTTTTGTTTGGTTGGTCTGCAACACTGATGTATTTTTATTCATAATCCGAGTGTAATTGCATATTACAATGTTAGTCTCGCTAGACTTTTAGCATCTAGGTTCTCTAGCCCAAGAATCACACAAGAACTCTGGCGTCAAAACATATATGCAAAGGCTCTCTGGCCCAAAATATCTTGGCTCACCATCCTATATGTACAATTATAATCGGGGTTCATCCTAAAGGTATTGCACACAAGATCAAAGAGCTATATTTCATGAAAAACCTCCTCAAACATAAATAATGAAGAATATCTAAACCCCTACCCCCCTCAGGGTAGAATATTCAATAGGCCCATAGTAGTAGTAGTAGCGGATTAAGCATTGAGCTATAATTTTGGTAGGGGGTTTCCTTTTTGTTATAAACGAAAAATAAAAGAGGGGGATGTTGTGGCCACAATAGTGGTATCATATATTGCATAGGGGGTGACGTGAAAAATGTAATATCTATGGTTGGGTGGAGAATTTCTTTATCTTAGTTAGTTTCTTGGTATTCAGTCTTCAAAACAGATAAGTACTTCATCTCTTCTCTGGAAGTTTCTCATTATTTTTGGTATAAGAAATATTTTACCATTGAATAATTGTAATTATATTTCCTTCTTGCAAGTTGTTTGTAAAACAAAAAGTGTTTATGAGATTCTTTGTATGATCTATAAACTGCCATGGATATTCCACTAGAACTGTTTGTCACAATTGATCTTATAATATTTTGAAATCTTAGATTAGGCAATTTATTTCCTTAGATCCTAGATTAATTATTACTAGATTATTGCCCATATTTATGAAAATAATTAAATATGGAAAATAAAGAACAAGAAAATATACACATCATCCAAAAAATTGAACACAAGATGTATCGTGTGAAACCCGATACGGGAGAAAACCCAGTTAGAAGGTGAGGCCTATGCTCTACTCTCTTTTCTTCAATTATGAAAATGAAAATAAAAGAAAGGGGTACTCACTATGGATTTTCCTATGACACTATAGCCTAAATGATTGCTACAAAATCTCCTAACTCCTATGTTATGCTCTAAAAATGCCACTCTTATATGCTATGCTCAACTATGGAACAAGTACAATTCTAAAGAATGCAACCATTTCTCCTCCTAGCGGCTTAGTATTTAACATAACCCGATAGACATCCACGGTTAGGGTTTTTGCATCCCTAACCCTCAATTAGTAATAAGTTTTTGGAAATTCTAAAATATTCTTGAAATTCCACACATGGATATCCCTACATGTGTGCTTAATAGGGAGATAACATGGCATCCACTCATACCATGGTGGTCAATAAGGTAGGTCAACTTGCGAGAGGCATAACTTCCGCATACGAGATTCGATTGAGGTGATTTTTGCATTGTTGAAAAGGTCTCGATGTGTATAATATAGTTAAGGGGTTGTGAGTTATGATTAGAAAGTTTTGACCAGAAAAAATATTATTTGATGTGTCAAAATGGCTCTGGAAGGTTCAAGATCCCAAATCTCCAAACTGGGACCTACCACTAAAATGGGCCCTGCAAGCTAATTCCTTCAATTTTTCCACCTAGAAAGTACTAAGATAGATGAAAAGTTATATAATGATCCATTTTAGATCACCATATGTCATTCTCAGGGATTTTTTAAAATGGTTGCATAGAAACCATCACACCTACTCATGTCCTTCTATATAGTATATATTTAAAAATGACAAATGATTTTGATGAATGTATAAACCATAAATAGTCACAACATGTTACAGGACACAGTTCTCCACACCTACTCTAAACTATCTCATCAAATTATTGGACACAATTCTTCACATAGTTCTCAAATGACTCTTATCAACCTCCTTCAATTCTTTATCCAAGCATTTATGCAACCTATCATTCTAAGGCCCTGTTGTGTCAGTACAACACCCTCCCTATTTTATTCTTTTACCTTTTCTCTAAGAGAAGAAATTGGGTCTCCTTAGTAAATGTTTCTACTGTAAATCCTCTTAGAATATCTCATGCAAATGGAAAATCCCAATTATCTCTTCTCACTCTCCATACTTTACCATTATCAGTCTTTTCTTAAGATCAATTTGACCTATCGATACATAGTATCAACAAGTTCCCTCTTTCTTTTCCAATACATAGTGTATCGTTGAGCATCTTCTTTCCCTTGTTGATACATAGTATAAGCAAGTTCCCTCTTTCTTCACCAATACATAGTGTATCAACGAGAATCTTCCTTCCCTTGTTGATATAGGTTGTATCAACGAACATCCTTCTTTTACTCATCGATACAGGTAGTATCGACGAGTTAGTGATTTCTCCACCATCATACTAGAAACCATCTTTCCATCGTTTTCGATACAACCAACATCGACGAGTTAGTGATTTCTTCGTCGATACACTAACACCATCATTCCTTGACCATCGATGCACTAGCGATCGATATTTCATCATTCTTTGATACCTGGTGTATCAACGAGGTTCCCCTCATTTTCACCAATACGTGGTGTACTTGCGAGTTTCATCTCTTATTCATTGATACACGGTGTATAGACAAGGTTTATCTTTCTTCCATTGATACATCATGTATCGACAATATTCCTTTCTTTCCCTCTAATGCATAGTGTTTTTTGACGAATTCCCCCCTCCTTTATCTGGTATGCTAGCAGAAAGACATTGACCCTCATCGACACTCAACATATCAACAATGATCTTCTTTCCCTCACCGACACAGACTATGTTAGCTACACACGCTTTCATCTTGAGGCATATCCTATTCTCCTTTAGCTCAAATCCTTCTCGTTGCACTCATCAGTCAGGTTCCTATCATTTCCGATGATTAAAAATTTCATGCCTAATTGGATAACTGATGAATGATGCCTACCTCACCTAATCTACTTCATGTTGCAGTCGTGATTAAGTTTATTTGTGTCGCTAGAAGCTTTCATTGTGCATACCATACCAACTTGTATAATTTGTGCTTCTTGATTTTATGACTAACCATGATCATAAAAGTGTTGTCTATCCTCAAATGGGTTAGTTCTAGCATCTATAAGATTTATGTTGGCCCTGAATTACATCTCATGGAAGAATTGGTCCTCCCAACTCATAGATGGTGTCAAGTGCTCTAAACGTCAGTTTTTTTTTTCACAGGATTATATTTCTGAGACATTGACAAATGACCTCAACTCCAATGGATGAATCAAGAGCATGTACAATACATGTAACACATAAACCCACAGAACTGAATTCGAGCAAAGAGACAGAATGAACGAGACTCAAACTTTCATTAAAAAATGCCTTTGATCACAATTTTTGGGTGTTTCTCAAAGTGAATTTGTCATCCTAAAATCAATCCAACTCTATGATTTATGAAATTATGATTCAAAACCGACAAAATCAAAATTTGAGGCCCAGAAGTGTCAAAATGATCGCCAGGGAGTTCTCTCCCAAACTAGCTTAGTCATTTGTGACACCGATGTAAGGTTTGAATGGCATGGTAAGTTATATCACCAGAATCGTCTCCCCGTGCTCTTCACATCACAGAAAAATGGTACCCAAATCGAGCATTGTATGAGTAACTTATAAGCTTTCGAAATCATGCTAGGAAACATAAAGATCTCCTTCAACAAGGTAACTAGTTAGCATCCTTCCTTTCACACCAATGCAAAAAATTAAGATGAATAAAGTGTTAATGGAAATTATTTTAAATTCAAATAACTTTTAATTTGAATTATAAATGTTTAAATTTAAAAGAAAAGGTTTTAATTATAAAAAAGGGGGGATTAATAAAGTTGCATGGTCTAATTGTTTACATTGGCTTAAGGCATGAACTGTAATAGAAGCATATGACATGGGGGGGAGGGCCCATGCGCCTCCTCCACCGTACCCTTTTTTAAACCATATGCACAAAACCAAAACCATACGCTAGCACGCCTTGTATCATAGGTCGTTGCTTGAACCTAGCCGAAACATAGAAGAGGCCATCACTTGAACCTGGTCAGTGCATACTAGAGGCCATCACTTAAACTTGATTGGTACATCTCAGAGACCATCATTTAACCAATCTCGATACACCACCTTGCATCGAGTTCCTCACACCAATATGAGAATGTTGTTGGTCATAAGTTCATTGGGAACGTGGTATGGATTTAGTCATTGTGCGTGTTCTTTTGGCCATGACTTGATGAGGTGGGAAGGAGGTAGCATGGACCCCTCCCCCTCCTCCTCCCCTTCCTCCTCCCCCTCATCATGGTACTGGAGTGTGGAGTAAGGTGGGGGTGTGACCATGCCACTCCCCCTCTCCTTTATGATACACCTTAAACATGTTGAGTGATGAAGTGGGAAGGGACGAGGGCCACCACCCCTTCGTACTTTAAACCAAAACCAAAACCTGCACATAACACAAAATCCAAATGCATAATTTGACTTAAAAAACATAAATACCAACGACCAAGCAAGCAACTTAGCCGATACATCCCAGGAACGATCATCACAACTTGGTTGGTACATACCTGAACCAAAGTAAGGAATAATCTCGGTACATACAGGAAACCTAGAGTAGAATGTTGTCGGTACATACCAGGATCAAAGAGTGGAAGGTGCCTGGTACATATTGAAGCTGGTATGCAGGTAGGTTAAAAAATTTGACAAGTTTAAGGTTTTGGTGTTATGTGTGTTAGTGAGTTGGAGGATGGGAGGGAGCCATGGCCCACGCCTCCCCCCTCTTCATGGTTTGTGGAGTGTGGTGGGGAGGGGGTCTGACATGCCACCCCCTTCCCCCATACACATACTTTAAACCTTTTAAATCAAACTTATAATGTATGAGAACTTGTACATATTTTTAAATCCTTTTCAAGAAAAATCATGCATACATTGAACAAAGACTTTGTGAGGTGGAGTGAAAGGGTGAGGACCACCCCCTTTTCAAATTATTTTTTTAACCTTAAATTATATTAACACCAAATTTTCACCCTCAACCAAAAATTATATTAACACCAAATTTTCACCCTCAACCAAAAATCAAAAGTAAACTAGGTGCTACCACTTGAAACCAAACCAATGTGAAAAAATTTGATCCAAGTCCGCACATAACACAACAATGATACAAAAACATGAACTAAGCCACAATGTCGAAACGATCACTTGCAAGTTCTTACAACATAACACAATTGGAGCTCTTTAAATATTTTAATACTTATGTCAACCATTTACTTGCCATCAAAGGAGGTCACCCATTCCTCATTGATACACCCAGTACCAAAGCTAATCACTTCATTTACATCGATGTACCAGAGCTCATCACTTGATCTTCACCGATACATAGGACAATTTGTGTTCATCCCGCTGGTACATATGAGAGTTCATGCTCATCGTGTCGATAGGCAGGAGAGTTTGTGCTTAACTTGACGACACATAGGAGATTTCGTGCTCATCATGTCTATATAGGGACAAGACCGTGCCAAACTTCCTTTCATATTTTGGACATAGCGTTTGACTGTGATACCCATTTTGTGCATTCCTTATATTGTTGGAAATTTCTTTTTGAGATATACAACTTCACAATCAACTATTAAACTTGCTAAAAATCTTGTTTCCCATTCCAAAAAAAAAACATGTTGACACAAAATATCATTACACCAGGACACTCATCATAAAGGGAATCATCAAACCGATATACTGTGCTTTAGAAGATTAGATCTCAGATATTTTCGTGAAACCACTTGGCATGATCCAAATTTACCAATTTCAAAACAGAACTTGGTATTTGTTCCAATGTAATTTTGGATCAAAAGGGGGAATGTTAGATATTATGATCTTAAAGTATGTAGTATATTATTACTTTATTATACTTAGGATTTTGTAGAATGTATTTTGTTAGAATAGATAATAGGTCTAGAAAAGAGTCGCTTCTTAGAAGCAACAAAATAGGAAATTGTTAGAATCTTTATTTAATGTACATGGACACTTGTCGTACTCACATGATTATGTGATAATATGTCCATAACAAAAATTAGTTTAGAATTAGTATGATGAGCTTATTTAAGCTCTTACTTTCTCATGCGAGCGTAATGTTGGAGATTGTAATCTCTTGCATTAATTGTGTAAATTATTTTCCTTCTTTAATAAAATTTGTGTGCCTGATGACACTTTTACCATCAATATAAATAAATTGAGAAGTCTCACTAATTTTGCAATTAATGAAGTTATGGGTACTACTAGAATCAATCAACACTATTACTTTTTTCTTTTTGATATATCCTTCTATCTTGAGGGTTTGTGGAGTACTAATTCCAGCCTATGGATGACAAGATATGGTTGGAATGGTCTCCTCTAGTTATAGATCTTGTGATGGTTCTAGTTCTTGATCTTCTTCCTCTTCACAGTATATGTAGAATAATTTCTTCTCACTACATTTATGCCCCTTACTTTACTTGTTATCACAGTTGAAACATAATCCATTTTCTCTTATTTCATCCATTTGTTGAGGTGTCACCCTTATAGCTTGAGTGAGGTTAGGAGAAGGGACATGGTTCTCTCTCTATAGTTGTTAGTGGCCAATCTTCTAGTAGACACATTTTTTCTTTCAAATTTCCTTACAATACTAAAAGAATTCTCTAAGGATTTAGGTTCCAAGAGATGCACCTCATTCTTGAATGTTATTTTTTAAAGTGCTCATAAAGAGATCTAACAAATTATCCTCTAAATGTTCTTTACTCTAAAAATCAAGTTTTGAAATTGTTTAATGTGCTCTGTAATTGGATCCATTTTCCATATATTAATCAATTTACTAAAGAATGTGTTTCTCTTAATATCCCCATAATATGATATTGATCCATCTATAAAATGGGCCAAGAGACAATATAATCATTATTCATTCGCAGGTCCATTGATACTAGATAAATTGATTAGGTTCTAAATACAAGGATGCAAGAGTTACCTTTTGTAAAGTTGGCACTTGTTGTAGATAAAAAAATTGCTCCATCTGGAATATCCATGTTATAGGATCTTTACAATCAAACTTCCTCATATCGATATTGGGAATTAAGTATTTCTTTGTTTCTAAGTTAAAGCCTCGACGATGCGGATATGAGATTGATGGATTGTCATGATTTTGGGATTCAATATTCATGCTCTCCAAATGTTTTGAAATATTCCCCATATGCGACTGAGGTTCAATACTATTGTTCTCCTTATTTTCATGGTTTCCTTTGATCATGTTGATAGGTGGGAAAATTATTTCCTGCAATAGGGGAAAACTACCCATTAACAATCCCTAATTAGACTTGTTCTCATTTGGGATAGTAGCTTCCAACCGATTTTAGGGCTCAATTTTCCACTTATGATGTTTTTTTCTCTTCGTATAGAGTATTGTTTGTTTAAACTCTGATCTAGTCTTAATCTAGGTTTTTAAAAGAGAAGACTTAATCTATCTATCCTATCTCAATTAAGAGAAAAACTAAAAGAGTGTAGAAAAAAAACATAGATTCTTAAGACTTAGAAATAATTCATCACCTCGGGAATTCCTTTAGTACAATAACAATTGCTCCTAAAAACATATAGAAATGATTATATCTACACTATGTTGGAAGCCAATGAAACAATTAGAATATTTGGAAAACAAAAGAACATGAGACAATAGTCTAATGACTTCCAAAGTGATATTGAATTCATTCACAACTTGCAAAAATGTTTAGCTGAAATGTTGCTTATGTTGGCCGATAGGAAACAAGTATAAAGCATAAGAAATAAAGATGAACGACAATCCTTTCAGAAAGAGTTCTTAAGAACTAATCATCTATAAAAATACACTCAACAATTTCCACAAGTCATAAAAAATTCATTAATGGAAATACTAAACCAACTAAACCAAGAAAACAACTTTTACCTTCAGGTGTGAATCAACTGTATTTCAAACAAAGAAATATTGTTGTTGAGAAAATCTCATCAATCTGAAATTCTGCTAACTCATCCCTCAAAGTTTGTAATATTTCACCAGATAAAGTGTTTGCCACATACCTTGTCATCTTGGATCACTATCAATGCTCTGAAATTTGGATTCTTTGGCAGTGAAGTTGCTCTGAACTTTGAAGCTTGGGATCTTGAACAATGGAGTCGCTAGGTGAATGGTACAACCTTCCGGTGTTTGGCTTTTGTTCACCATCATAAGTCAAAACTGAAACTTGAAGTGCAGTACTGGAGAAAGTCCCCAGTATGGTTGCCATTCTATTAGTGCTCAGTAATTTGCCCAAGGCTGTGGAGGTAGTCACAGAGGCAACATCAAACCACTTGGAGTCTTGGATCTAGCCATCCAAGACTCAAAGAGGGCTCTCTCTGCCTGATCTAGCTTAGTTTGGAATAGGATATTAGGCTAGTTATGATAGATTTGGTTTTTAAATGCTTGGTTGGAACAACGCGGGAAAACCATTGGGCAATGGAGTTAAAGAGATCGAGATGATCAATTTGCAGCAGTATAAATTTCAAATGAAATAGGGCAAGGTAGACGTACTACTGGATTCGGTAAATTTAAATGAAGTGAGATAGAAGAAAAAGATAGAAGATCAATTTAGCAACAGAGCAATGAAAAATTCTTCCATTAAATATCAGAAGAAAACATTTATATCATCGCCAACAAGAATCAGAGGGTATTTTTCAACAAATTTTGTTCTTAAAAATTCTGCAAGATAATAAGGGAAGGAAAAACATATGAAAACAGAGAAACAATTTACAGGAGAAGCACTTCACCAATAGCCATGGCACATGAATCCTGAAAACAATATGATCTTGTACCCCTGCAGATTTGAAAGAAGAGAAGCTCTATGAGCTCATTACAATAATTGGGAAAGTATCTCTTCAACATAGGTTCTCACCTTCCCTTCATCTTTTACATGTGCATATATAGAAGAAAATTGTCTGGACCTTCAAAAGACTCGAGCTCTAATTCTGGTTTCTAATAATAGAAATCAAGTATATGGAATGACACATGTAACCACTAAACTGCCTAATTCCTAGGAACTAACTTAACAAATAATGATTTGAAATATGGAAATGCCACTTGAACACCTCGAATGCTAGAGATTGTTAGAATTTTCTGCCAGCTGGAGAATCTGTGTTCTAACCACTGCCTGAAATGTAGGAAAGATTTTCCATTTGTCATGAATGAATTTAAATTGCCACCTGATGATGATCAAGCTTCCATTTGCTCCATGAAATATGGGATACATATCTTTAGATTACCTCTTTCCCAACTACTACCAGTCCTGGATATGCCGCATTTTTCACTGGCTGAATTGGTGCCTTGACTGCCAACTATATTAAAAAAGATGCCTAAAAAACAAGGTTACTCTGCCACATAAACTGGAAGGAATCTCCTTCAATTGTTACCTCAAATTCTGGATAATTATCTCATCCCTAAAGGTTCGAATGCTACTTCATTACTTGTGTAATACTTAACAACAATGTCAATGATCATCGATCACAGTCTTGATCTAATAATCGAGCACTGCTTTAAGATATACGTCGTCCTCAATAATAAGTAAAACAAATCCTGTTGAAATCTATGGTCCTTTGAATCTTGCAGATAATCACTTCTAAGGAAACGAATAAAACAAAATCCATAGAAAGAAAACAACCACCCTTATGGATATAAAGGTTTTTCCATAATACTGCCTTGCTTTCAGAACCCAAATTACTCTTCATTAAAAATCGGTGGAGCATGATTTTCCCTTTGGAACTAGGTATTGAAAACAGTTACCAAAAGAGTACATTCATCCATATTTCGAGTGACAAAACTTATGCACTGCTGTAACAAGCCTCGAGCATCAGGTATTGGCAATGGGGAGATTATTTGTAGAAAAACATCTTCCAAATACTGATGAAGAAAATTTAGCGCATTAGATGATATGATCGTTCACCTTGAGACTGTTGCACAACTCTCGACTTCTGAAGCAAGTAGGTTTGAATCTTAGCACCACCAATTTTCCCAGAATCTTCAAAATGGATATCAATTAGTTTGCCAAATCGGCTAGAATTGTCATTTCTTAGTGTTTTAGCATTTCCAAATGYTTCTAGTATTGGATTTGTCTGTAGAATTTCATTCTCTATTCCACTGCCACCTCCAAGAGYTGCCAAAYACTGCATTACTATTTTTGCAGTCTTGTTTTTCTCTGCACCACTCTTGCCACTTAATATAATAGACTGATTAAATCCTTCTCTCACCATTGCTCCAAATGCAACATCTTCCATCTGGTATACCTGTGGGTTATCTCTGAGTTTCAATCTGTATCCTTGAATAAACTTGTTACCATAAAGGGGAAAATATTTGAATGGATTGATCGCAACCAAAACTGGTCCTTCTTTGGTATAAATCATATCTTGAACATATCTATGCTGAAGATTATGTAGGACTGATGGCTCATTCAAGTAACTTCGCTGTATTAAATCATCCGCCCCTTCAAGGATGTCAGGATTTGCAGGTAATAACATGCTTGTTGATACCGTAACAGTATTTCCGTTTGAAAGGATGACATTAAATTCTTCCCCTGAGGTTGATATGGGGTAGGGGAAACACCGTCTCTTCGGACAATAAGAACCGGAAGCCAATCCTTTACAAGTTTCATCTGTACCTTCAGAGAAAACATCATCACATCATCAAGGAAGACACAACTTCAAGGAAGACACAACTTCAGCCGACGACCAATATCTTCGCCAAAGAAATCGATGCCCTTTGAATGATACCCTGCATTTGCTTAAATAAAATAACAATGAAAGTTTTTGAAAACTGTGATACGTCCTTTAGGATTTAACGATTCCATCCACTACAGGTTTACATTTAAATCTGCAACGTAACACCTGTATGCACATCTAAACACCTCTGCGCACTTGAATTTGCAGGAGCCTCGTTTAGGTTCCCGGCTAAGAAAATCGATCTAGCAAGAGAACGAAGTCCACGCTCTGCAAACTTATCAATTTCCGCCCTCAAGAAAAGTAAACGTCCTTGTAAGAAGACCAACAGATAGAAGGGTACAATTATGCAATCAATGGTCGAGATGGAGTTGACTGATTGGTGGTTTCTATGAGTATCTATGTTGGCGCCCATCCTGTACCAGATTATGCCCCAATGAGTAAATATAAAAATAAAACAATGCCCCAACACCTGGTAAATGCACTTGACAGCTGTTGCAATTTGTTTCATTTTTTAACCTTGTGGAAATATCTGACATTCACGACGAGAGAGCATTTATAAACTTTTATATATGCGAACGTCTGCGTTGTAGATTCGACGATGTAAGCCCAAGGCTACCACTTGAGTTTGGTGCTGGTGCTTGGGCGCTGGCTTGTATGTTGTTGCTTTGGTAAGTAATTTGTGTTGTTGATGCAGGTGCTTGCTTTCGCTGTTGAGCACTTGGATATTGGCCCTTGGCCTATATATATATATATAATTTAAATATATTTCAAATGATCTTATAAGCACCAAAATATTCATTTTTTAAAATAAACTAAAATTGAAGAACTTTTGCTCAATCACCACCCAGAGAAGTATAATAAACCTGAAAGACATGTGTTGTAAAGATCCATAGTACATGAAGATCATTTATTTTGTGACATTCCAAGGAGAGGAGCTGAGAACTTTTTGCCAACTTTGCATTTTCACTATGCGCCAAGAGCAATTTACTTTATGCCTGAAATAGATATCAGTCAGAATACTAATTTCCCTATAATTTATAGGGTCCTAACACCAAGATTAAAATACACTCATGATGAATGTCAATTAATTATTCTCCATAAGGCTCGAATCAGACTAACATTGTTCACTATAACCCTTTCTGGTACTTGACTCAATATTCTATTTTCTTTGTACCAGAATTTCCTTTCCCTTATCTCATAGTTTTGGTTCTTTTGTCTCACATAGACCTATTCAACTCGAGAATATCTATCTATGATTCTGATCATTGATTCTATTGTGTAAATCAGTGATGTGGTATGGTATGAGCTCAAGTTCAGCCAAGTGTACTCAACAATTTATGGGAGGTTGACAAATCATTTCGAATTACAGGCCACGACTTGAGTTATGAGTGAAGGTGAAGGGTATGAAGTGTTTGCGATGGAAAAGGTAATCATGTTGGATGTAGGTAGGATTTGATAGGAAAAGAAATCATAGCAAAAATATAAACCATAAGAACTAACTATTCAACACTTTGATGTCTATTTTAACAAATAAAAATACTAAATCAGCATAAAATGTTAATTTTTTAATCTTCATAGAATTTTGATGGTTCAAAACTCATTTAAGAACTGAATAGCTTCTTCAAAAACATATCATCAAAACAAAAGGTAAGAAAAAATCATAAAGAAGAATTAATTTCAAGTTCAAACTATGATTTTATCACTGATTACAAGATTCCATCGAATCTTGTAATTATTAATATCAACGGCCTTTATTAAACTAGTATCTATTAGTTTTGTTATGAGGTAACTTAAAAGAGTGAGATCAGAACAAAAATGCACTAACGTATTCTATTGTTATTCTAAAGAATTTATTTTTTATTTATATATGTTTAGGTTTTCAAAAGATAATAGAGAAACTTTGAATTTCAAGGAGCCATCTTATGATAACGTTATAATTTTGAAAGACTCCATTATTTTTATTAAGGAAATTGAATAATTGAAAAATGGCGACAAATTGGGAGAAGCAATTGTCTCTGATATTGCAAGTATAGAGATTTTATCCAATTTTCACTCATTGATTTGGAAATACAATACTTGATATGTAAGAATGATTTATTCATCATTAATATTTTGTTCTTATCGTAACATTTTATAAGAGCAAGAAAGGATGGATAAGAAAAAGAGTTTCAAACTAGTTATGAAATCATATCGAAGGTTTGAGTCTGTATACAAACCGAATCTTGCTCACATTTGTTCCACATCTCTCTTGAACCCGGTATTTCTTCGCTACCTGAGAGCCTCCATAGGCCCAACGAAGGTGCCTTAGTATCATATAAGTATTGCCTTTCTTCCTACAAGCGTCATAGCCCCGATGGGTTTACTTGTACTTCCCACACTTAAAAGTTATTTCAACTTCCATTTCGTAGTTTACACCCTTTAAAGATATATTTATAATATATTTCTTTGTGCAATGAGTGTGATGGAAGTGGGTGATATGAGAGGTACTTTGATTGGAAAAATTCTGGTGGATAACAACTAAGTCTAAAATTTTACTTCCACTCCCAATTATCACTATTTCCAACTTTATTCATGATGGATGAGGCTCTTATAAAATATTTACATAAGTTTTTAGATGATTTAATGTTTATCTTTAATAAAAAGTAAATATTTTCTTGAGGATGTAGTGATCATAGGAATACCCTTTAAAATTTATATTCGATATATGTCTCCCTGTGTATTACCATAATGTAATGAATTATAAAATTTGATAAAAAAAGATAAAGGCAAAAGAATGTACAATATTTACAAATAGTCATTTTTGCATGACTAAGCAAAATATATTTTCAGGATTTGGCCCTTCATGGGGAGGTTTTCAATCTCTCCATTTAAGGTTTGTAAAATAAATGTTGATGGGCCAATTGTTTTGGAAATGATAAATGGTCCTAAGCAAAGATGTTGAAATTTGGTGTGTTTTCCTTTTTCTTCATGAGCTTTGTCTCATTTTAGGACTAGATCTCCAACTCGAAACTCTTTCTTATTAGTTGAATATTTGTCAAACTATATTTTGATTATTGCTTGGTATTCATGAAATATTTCCTTGGTTTTATCATGTTCTTCTTCCAAATTAATTAATGCATAGATTCTCATTTGCATCTTAGAACATGGATCTTCTT
>SNQJ01S0089106.1:0-26355 GCA_010110895.2 Picea sitchensis | reverse complement strand
TAATTATCAGAGCCATATGAAGCCTTCAAAGAAAACCAATGTTCCATGATAGACCAAAGTACATTGAGATCAAGAATTACATTCTCCATGATGAAGTCTAGAAAAGAGAAGTGGTTCTTCAATATATCTCCACAGATGAGCAGATAGCAGATATTCTAGAAAATCCTATGTCCAAGATGAAAAAATTACGTACTTAAAAAACAAATTGGGGCTTGTGGAGACAACTTCCTTATTGAAAAAGGAAGAGATTACTCCCAGGTTGGGAGGGAGCACTGATGTGCTATTGATTTATGGACAGTCATTTTTTAGTTCGAAAAATGGTCCAAGATGACCAGTTCCTTTCCAGTTCAGAAAGTGGTTTGAGATTTCTGACGGACATGCATTTTCTAGTTCGGAAAATGGTTTAGATCGGACAATCATTTTCGTAATGAAAATGGTTCGATAGTTTGTTGATGTACCATAGACAACGATTCCCCTTGTGCCCAGTGTGGTGGAATGGTCTAGGAAATTCATTCTTCTTGGTAGTCACTCTGAGCAGTGATCAAGTAGAATGGTCTGCCTCGCTACACAGTCATTCTTTCGAAGTTCACAATTGTGAGCAGTTTCAAAGAATGGTTCATTTTGTAGGTTGGTGAAGGACAATAATTTCCATTAGGAAATGGTACAGACAATCATTCCCTAGGGAAGACTCATTCTATCTAGGTTTCACTATGATTAGTGCCTGAGGAATGGCCCAATTAGGTGAATGGTTCAGGTTCAGCAATTTGGGACATGCATTCCCTAGGGAAAACTCATTCTCTCCAGTTTGCACTATGACTAGTGTCGGAGGAATGGCCCAGTTAGGTGAATGGTCTAGGCTCAGAAATTAGGGAGAGTTATTCTTCTACGCTTGAGAAGAATAGTCCAGATAGCCCATGGCTGATGTTTTACCTTCTGAGGACAGATGGTCTTCTAGATCTCACAAATGTGAGTGGAAGAATGGCTCAGATGACTCAGTTTATATCATTATATTGTTTTTTGTAGGTTGATATTAGATGATATGATTTCTATGGAGACTGTATGTCTATGGAAAGTATATGTATTCTACTGTGATGGATGTGTTCCACTGGTTGTGACTATGTGTCATCGATTAAGTAGATGTGTGCTACTTGGTGTGGTTGTGTACCACTAGATAGTAGTTTTGTACTACTATGGATAGACACAATTGTGTTCTATTGAATGGAATTATTATGATTGCCATGTAGACTATCAGTAGTGTTGGAAATGATTATCAGCTAGATGGATAGTCAGTGTGTTGGTGGACAGACATTTTCTCGACGAAAAATGGTCCAGGACATTTATTCTTCTAGGATGTATGCCTGGATTAGAAGAATAGTCCTTGTAGCCCATGGCATGGCTTCTAGCATCTGTTGAAATAGTTATTCTTCTAGGACATATGTATGGATTAGAAGAATGGTCCTTGTATCACTCTGTAGAGTGACTGAATTATTCAACATCATGCCTTATTACTTAGATGGAGTATGTCTTCAAGAGATGATGCAGTTGATGCTATGAGATGATATTGATAGTGATGATGGTGCTCGTGATCTAATCATGAGATAGCCTGTGTGGCTATGATGATGCTACCGGTTGAATGGTATGTTTGTGCTCAAGACCATTTCTTTCAATACCTCCCTATCTAGGAGGGAGTGTTAATATTATGGTAGTTGCGGGAGGTATTAACCTAGATGTGTAACCCTAACAAGAATAGAATATTTTGGGAAGAAAGAAGAAACCCTAAAGCATTGGACATAACCCTAGAAGATAAGTCGGCTAAAGGAAATATTTAATATTGATTTTTTAGCCTCCAAAATGAGAAGTCGGCCCAAACAACTAAGGAGGAGAAGTATAAATATAGTACTCTAGAGCTTATTTGAAGGAAACAACTCACAACTGTAGAAATCTAGTGCGCACTGTAGAAATTCAGTAAGTGCGCAAGTCTGGAGAGTAGATGTAGCTGCAACTACTGCAACTAGTATTTTTAGTTTTAGACTTGGAATTTCTCTTGGTTATGGTTTGGACTTTCTGTATTGTGTGCTAGCTCTAGAGAGAGGTATGCTACATTGATTGGCTATTAGGCCTATGGTTTGCTTCCAGAATTATTCTTTGTCAAGGTTAAGGTGCTCGAGGGTGGCTTCGGCCTATGGTTGGGTGACAATATTGCTATATTGTCTATGGTTAAATCAACACACCTATTATTTCTAACAATAGTTTGCAGAATACTTAATTGTAATCCTTTTTTCTAAATAAAATCTAGTTAGTTTAAGGGATGAAAAGTACGATGCATTATCAAAAACTAAAAAATTTAGGACATCAAACCTGGAAATTATAAACTGATTAAGGAAAGAGACCATTTGTTCTTCATTAAATTGCTTAAGAGGAATGACTTCAGTTCACCATGTAAAATAATTTGTCGCAATTATAATATATTTTTGGATCTATGTAGAATTGGGGTTGATTTCTCCAATAATATCTAAGCTCCAGTGCTCAAGTGGACCTTTAACTTCAACAAGTTGTAACATAAACACAAGTTTCCTTTCTTTTGCAACACATGTTTGGCATAGTTTTCTTTTCTTGGCATATGAATAAGCATCTCTGAATAAGGTAGACCAATAATATCCATCCCTTATAATCTTATGGGTAGTTGTTTCTCAACCAAAATGTCATGGGTTGATCCATCATGAAGTTGAGCCAAAACCTTATCTACATCATATTTTCCAAGGCATCTTAGAAACACGTTATAATATTTTTTTCTAAACAGTGCTCCATCAATAAGCTTATACTTGATTGGTTTTATACCTAAATATATTCTCTTCTTAGGTTCTAAAGATTCAACAGAGGAACCATGAGTCAAATAGAACTTGATATCATTATACTAAGAAAAATTTGGTGTTGGTATATACAAAACATCATTACTTACCTCAAGTTCATTCTCCCAACCACTTTGATCACTTCCCTGGGAATTTTTTGAATCAACCACTATCTTACAAAAACATTGTCCTCGTACAATATTTGTTGGTTTGATTTCAAGGTCATATTAATGGAGTGTGGTCATCCAAATTTCTCTTTTATCTCCCAAATCCTTTTAAACCAACAATTTCCTAATCAAAGGATGAGGTACAATGACCTTTGTGTATGACTTCAGAAGATATGAGAGAAAATTTTCCACTTCTTTGAAAACAACATAAGCTTGTTTATCAATATTAGGATAATTCAATTTTACACCTCCTAAACCAGAACTCATGAAAGATATTGGATTTCCAGACCCTTCTACATTTTTCTGAGTAAAAAAAACTGCATAAGACATGTCAGACGCAAAAGTATAAAAAATAAAATCTTTCTCAAAATCTAGACTCATCAAAGAAGGAGCTTGAATAATTGCTTATTTAATACTTTTGAAATATTCTCTTTCTTTTTTGTCCCACCTAAATGTAGAGTTATTTTTAGTCATATCTTGTAAAGGCTTAACTATTTCGGTGAAACTAGGGACAAATCTTCTTACAGAATTAAATTTTCCTCAAAAGGATTGCATGTTTGTTGGCCCTTGGTTATGGAAGAAAGCGAATATTAAGGAAGAAAGGTAGAGTATGAACTGCGCGGAAGGCACATTGACTAATATTGGATCGAAGTGGTCAAAGAAGCAGAAAAGAAGGAGCGAAGTAAGGGAAAACAAGGCATTGAACGAAAATATCGAGGAAGATAGATTAGCAAGGAATATGGATCGTGGAAAACTCAGCAAGCGAAAAAAGCCACCAATAGATGCTTTGGAGCACTGCGTGGGAAAGAAGGAAATATGGGCTGGTGAAGCCCTAAAAACATGGGTCAAGTTGACCTAGGGTTTTAGACACCTAGGGTTTTGGGATCTAGGGTTTTGACACCTAGACGTTTGTCATGTAATGTATAAATAAAGGCCTAGAGGACCTGGGATGGGTTCTTTCTGAGTTCGTCATTGTGGGTTAAGAGAGTGATTATTGTTGTTGCGTGAGGAGAGTATTATGTTGTGATAATATTCTTGTATTGTACGATCTTTAGCTGGGTGAGAATATCAACCTTGCCGCTGGGTGTACAGGGAGGGGAGAGAAGAAGAGAAAGAGAGAGATATATGCAAGCTAAGTGCACAGATAGAGCTATATGTTTTCATATAATATATCAAGAAACACAGTTTTGTGGACATAGCCCTAGGGAGAGGGTGAACCACATATATCTTGTTGTCCTCTATGTTTGATGTTGTGTGCTTTACTTTCTGTTATTCTGTTGTTGCATTATTGTGCTAGATTTGGGGTATAACTAGGCGAAGTAGACTTAAGTTGGTAAAGAATAACTATCTCTCTATGTGTTGTTTTGGATCCACTTTTCATTTCCTCTGGTTGTAGACAACAGTGTCTTGCAACCCCCTATTGCTACTTCGGGTGAGAATGCATCTGCTCCGCAGGTGTTGCCGAAAGGGCCAGTAGTTAGGGCTTGTTGGTGCACTATTAGAGTTGAACCCTGGGTCTGCCCTTGTGACACTAAATGGTTCTGTTGTCAGGACCAAGATCTTCTTGAGGGAATGTTAAGGTGGTTTCCATCGAAGACAGAGATTCATAAGTGGATAGAAGAACAAGAGAGAGACTTTGTTGAAGCTCAGAATAAAACCCCTAATATTAGTATAGAGGATTGTTTGGGAAGGTATATCTTTACCGATATACACAAGATTTTCTTTGGAGGAATTCATAAGGAGCTATACGAATGGTTAGCCAAGTTAGCAGATACCCAGTTTGAGATCAGATCTAGACCACCTGTGGTTTGGACATCGATAGTGATCAAGAAGGTCAAGAGAGTTGATAACTCCGTGTCAAGAGAAGTAGATCACTGGTTTGATAGAACTATTGGAGGGTACATTACCGAGTTTTCTATTGACAGAGTAGAGTCATATAGCGAAGCATTGAGGTATTTCTTTAAGGGACCAAGAGGGAAATTTTTACACCTTTTGAAGTTGAAGATAAAGATGCTATTACATGACAAGAACATATTGAAGATATAGTAAGTGGTTAGATTGAAAAGATAATGTTCAAGAATTCAGACAACGACAACGATGCAGACGTGAGACATACACGCAGTGGGAGAACCTTCAGAGAGGTCCCTCTAGTAAACCTGTTTGAGTAGAACCACGAACCACTAGCATAGGATGAAGGGTTCTATAGTGGAGAAGAATAAGAGTTATTGAACGAGGAACATTCAGAGTACACTAGGGAAGAGGAAGAGAAGAATGAAGAACTTCACTGAGAAGAATCATAAACTTTAGGAACTGCACTGACTGTTGAAGTAAGTACTATTATTACTCCTGTTGTTTTAGCTGCGCTAAGTAACCAGTGTAGTCAGAGTTATCAGATCACTCAGAGAAATGTTACCAGCAACTTAGTACATACTCAGTCAAGAAACCTAGGAAGATATATGGTAGATAAAATGAGGCTATCTACCTTTAGAGGAGATGGATCTAAAGATCCTGATCAACACTGGTTTTTATGCAAAGCTGTATGGAGTATTAAGCAAATCAATGATGAAGTTGTTAAGAGAGACCAGTTTAGTACTACCTTGAGAGAGCACGCACTAAGATGGTGCATGAAGTTTGATAAAGGAGTTGTACAACCTAAAATGCTGAGTGATATCAAGACTACGTTGAGTGAAGAATTCCAAAATCCCAAGTCGGATTCATAGTGCATTCAATAAATGAAAGAAATCAAGCAAAGAGTAGCTAAACCTGTTCGGGAGTTTGATCAGAGGTTTAAGACCTGGACAAGATCAAAAGTCAATGTTATGACGAAGCAGACCTGGGCACTGATAGGAAAACCTAAGTTGATTTACTCCCCTATCAGGCTTAGGATAGCTAATCAGCAGACAATAAGACCCTTTGGAAGACTGGAGCATGTCCCTGTGGACATCGACGAGGTAAGGATGTTTGTGGACTTCAAGGTGATTGAGATAGTTGATGATAGTTTTCCTTATCCTGTGCTATTAGGTATTGATTGGGCTTTCAACAATTCGACTGTGGTTGACTTAAAGAAAAGAAGAATGACATTTGAAGGTGATGGCCTTAGGGTCATTGCACCTATGGATCCTAATGAAGGTTGTAGATACACAGAACCCATCATAGAAGAATACTATGCATACGAGCTAGAGAATATATATAAATTGACAGTAAAGAAAAAATATTACATTAATCCTACGACAGATGGGAATTTAAGCTAGAGAAGTGACAATGTCTTCTCATCTGATTCAGATGAAGTACTAGATAATTGGAAAAACAAAATGTATGAAGTTTCTTCCCAGATGTGTGCTAGATTGACCAGGGAAATTCGTTGGATTGGCACAAAAGTAAGTAATCTGCCCACATTTGATGGTTTAAATCATTTAGAAACTTTCTTACTGGAATTTGAATAAATTCTACCAGTACAAAAGAGACTGTTGGCATTGGATGAAGCCTTGAAAGAAATGCCAGCGAGATGGTGGGGAACACACAAGAAGAACATCATGGACTGGGTACAATGTCGCACTTTGATGACAGTGTGATTTTCAGAACAAGTTGAAGGGTGCGAAGTTCGATACACAGGTCAGATTTGTCTGAAGGACGATGTGCGAGGAAGCATGGAGCACCATTCCTCAAGAACAATGGGTGTATAAATTCATTAACACTTTGGACACAATGCCTATTAATTGGTATATTCAAGAAGAACTACACCTCACTACTTTATATTGGTATGGTATGACTCAGAACTTTGTAGATACATTTTTATTTAAGAGTCAATAACCCACAGTAGATCAATCTTTATAAGTTGTAAGAGAGAAAGTCGTTGAGGAGGCACCTAACCTCCCTTTGGAGCAAGAATAAGATGAAAGGACTGCAACTCTTCAGAAATTGCAAGGTTGTTACAATATCAATCTTGATGAAGACGTTGATCCTAAGAATGTGAACATCACAGAGATTGAAGGACATAGAGACATAGAAGGACTAGGATTCAAACTACCCTTCATTGGACAACCAATTAAAATCAAGAAAGTTAACATTGGAACAGATCAAGCACCTAAGCTCGCAAACGTTGAGGATTATTGGGATGATGCCACCATTGATAAGATCACAGAACTACTGCATGAATATCATGACTCGTTTCCAACCAGGTTCACATACATGAAGGGCATTAAAGGGCCCATGGGAGAAATGAAGATTCCCTTGAAACTAGATGCAAGGCTAGTCAAGAAGAGACCTTACATATTGAATCCCAAGTATAAGCAGAAAGTTGGGATCGAACTAGACAAAATGCTGGAAGCAGGAATCATAGAACTTGTTGAAGAATCAGAATGGATTATCCCTATGGTGGTCCAAGATAAGAAGTCGGGAGAGATCAAAATCTGTGTAGACTTGAGGAAACTGAATGATGCCTGCTTATATGATCCATTCCCTACACCGTTTACTGATGAAGTGTTAGATAATGTGGAAGGACAAGAAGTTTACTCCTTCACAGATGGATTTTCAGGTTATCACCAGATCAATATTGCTAAGGAAGATTGCCATAAGACCACATTTGCAACAGAATGGGGTTCGTTCCAGTGCATAGTGATGCCCTTCGGATTGAAGAATGCACCAACCATATTTTCTAGGGTGGTGGTCAAAGCATTCAAGGATTTTTTACATAAATTTTTGGAAGCATATTTTGATGATTGGAATGTTTTTAGCTTATTGAAAAATCATATTGAATGTTTAAGACTAATGTTGGATAAGTGCAGGCAATGTCAGATTGCCTTGAAACTAAATAAGTGTATCTTATTTTCATCCTTTGAAGTGTTGCTTGGCCATATTGTGTGTAAGCAGGGGTTGCTGGTAGATCCTTCGAAGATTGCCATCATTGTTGATCTACCTCCCCCTACTTAAGTTAGACAATTGTGCATTGCGCTGGGACATATTGGATACTACAAAAATTTCATCAAGGGCTATGCACAAATAAAAACACCTATGGAGAAGTTATTAAATAAATATTGTCAGTTTCAATGGTTAGAGGAATGTCAGCAGAGCTTCGACACACTGAAACATAAAATGGTTACTGCCCCTATTCTGGTTTTCCTAGATTGGAGTAAGGAATTCCATGTCCATATCGATGCTTCATCTATTTCATTGGGAGCAGTGTTAGAAAAACCAGGAGCATGAGATATTGACCACCTATTATCCTTTTCTAGTAGGAAGCTCTTCACAACTGAGATAAATTACACTACCACTGAGAGACAAGGTTTAGCCATGGTGGATGTGCTATAGAAGTTTCGACAATGCTTGTTGGGAGGAAATTTTAAGATGTTCACTGATCACTCTGTGTTGAAATACCTAGTCAACAAGCCAGTGTTGGGGGAAAGTATATGCAGATGGATATTATTATTTCAGGAATATGATTTTGAGATTGTGGTCAAGCCAGGGAGAATGAATAAGGTACCTAACCACTTGTCTAGGTTAGAACATGGAGGGGTACTTACTAGCTTAGAGGATACAATATCAGATGCACAGTTGTTGGCCATCATAAATGTTGATGATCACTTCACCGAGATAGTCCAGTTCCTGTCAACAGGAATGGCACCTCGTGAAGATAGAGTCATTTAGAAGAAACAATTGGTAGTTCGTGTTGTAGTTTTTTCACTTATAGATGGATAGGTATATAAGATGGGACCTAATGAGATCTTGTGGAGATGTGTTATGGAGGTAGAAAGACCACTAATTTTTGTATAAGCACACGAGGGCATCACATGAGGACATTATGAAGGAAAAGAAACAACACAGAAGGTTCTCAAAGATGGCCTCTGGTGGACCACTTTACACAAAGATGATAAGGAATACTACAGAGCCTGCGATGTATGCCAAAGAGTTGGGAAACCTTCCAAAAGAGATTAGATGCCTTTAGCATCGCAATTAACATTACAAGAATTTGAGAAATGGGCCATTGATTTTGTGGGACCTATCAACCCACCAGGGAAGCACACAGTAACTCGTTACATCATCACTGCGACAAAATATTTGACCAGATGGGCATAAGTAAGATCAGTTAAGGATTGTAGTGCAACTATAGCTGCACAATTCATATTTGATGATATCATAACCCAATTTGGATGCCTGGATATCCTTATGAGCGATCAAGGTACACATTTTATTAATAAGACTATTGGAGCCTTAACTCAGGAATTTGCAGTCCACCATCATAAGAGAACTCCATACCACCCACAAGAAAATGGAACAATAAAATATTTCAATAAGATCTTGGAGACAACGTTGACAAATATTTTCAGTGTAAACAAGGATGATTGGGATTTGAGAGTACCAACAATACTATGGGCATATCGAACCACTTGCAGGAAGATGACAATGAAGACTCCCTTTCAGTTAGTTTATGGTCTGGAAGCAGTGGTACCTATGAAATATTTGGTTCCTGGTCTAAGAATCACAACATTCACAAATATAGATGACATTGGTGCTGTTCAAAACAGGTTTTTGCAGTTGGTAGAACTGGAAGAAGACATGTTCATTGCAGGATTCCATTAGCAGGTATAGAAGGAACGAGAGAAGGCCTACCACGACAGACATATCAAGAACAAAGCATTTAGGCAAGGATATCTGGTATTGGTATATGACAACAAGTTCATGAAGCATCTAGGGAAGTTCAGGACACATTATCTTGGGCCATATGAGGTTGCCTATGTTACAGAAGGAGGAGTTGCACAATTGAAGATCCTTAATGGAGAATGGAAGGAAGGTTTAGTGAATGGGAGCCGGTTGAAATTGTACTATGAAAACCAACTGCCTCACAAGTCTCAGTAAAAGCATAAGAGGAAGGGTCTAGGTACTAGTTGCAGTTGAAATTGGGTACCAGAGACAGAAAAAAAAGCATGCACAAGGAAAAGAGGGATAGAGCAGGAAGCACAGGCTTCTCCACGCAGTTTGAAGTCAAAGTAAAACAAAAGGTTCAGACTTGCAGTGCCTCGGTATGAGTCACATGTGAGTGTTGGGGGCCTGTTGGCCCTTGGTTATGGAAGAAAGCGAAGATTAAGGAAGAAAGGTGAAGTATGAACTGCACGGAAGGCACATTGACTAAGATTGGGTCGAAGTGGTCAAAGAAGAAGAAAAGAAGGAGGGAAGTAAGGGAAAATGAGTCGTTGAATGAGAAGATCGAGGAAGATAGATTAGAAAGGAAGATGGATCGTGGACAACTCAGCAAGTGGAAAAAGCCACCAACGGATGCTTTGGAGCACCGTGCAGGAAAGAAGGAAAGACAGGCTGACGAAGCCCTGAAAACATGGGTCAAGTTTCCATAGGGTTTTAGACACCTAGGGTTTTGGGATCTAGGGTTTTGACACCTAGGTGTTTGTCATGTAATGTATAAAAAAGGTCTAGAGGACTTGGGATGGGTTCGTTCTGAGTTCGTCATTGTAGGTTAAGAGAGTGATTATTGTTGGTGCGTGAGGAGAGTATTATATTGTGACAATATTCTTGTATTGTAATATCTTCAGCTGGGTGCGCAGGGAGGGGAGATAATAAGAGAAAGAGAGAGATATCTGCAAGCTAAGTGTGCAGATAGAGCTATATGTTTTCATATAATATATCAAGAAAAACAGTTCTGTGGATGTATTCCTAGGGAGAGGGTGAACCATGTATATCTTGTTGTTCTCTATGGCTGATGTTGTGTTCTTTACTTTCTGTTATTCTATTGTTGCATTATTGTGCTAGATTTGGGGTATAACTGTGTGAAGTAGACTTAAGTTGGTAAAGAATAACTAGCCCTCTATGTGTTATTTTTGATCCACTTTGCATTTCCTTTGGTTGTAGACACATGTGTCCTGCAACCCCCTATTGCTACTTCGTGTGAGACTGCATCTGCTCTACAGGTGTTGCCGAAAGGGCCAATAGTTTGGGCTTGTTGGTGTGCTGTTAGAGTTGAACCCTGGGTCTGCCCCTGTGCCAACAATGTTCTTTTTATTATGAGGAAAATAAATTTGTGAAATAGCCTTGGTTCGCTCAGGATCTATTACAATCCTAAATTTTGAAACAATGAAACCCAAAAGTTTACCTTTTGTTACCGTAAACATAGTCATCTTTGGGTTCAAGGAAATTATGTATCTTCTGCATCGATCAAATATTTGTCTCAAATGATGAACATGTTAACTTCTGTATTGGGAATAGACTATAATATCATCCAGATAAACAACCATGGATTTATTTATTATTCCTCTAAAAGCGATGTCCATGGGTCTTTGGAATGTGTCCCCGACATTAATTAAACTGAAAGACACCTTCTGGTATGCATGGGTTCCCAATATAGTCCTGAAATTAGTTTTGATCTTATCTGGTTGTGAAACCAAGATACGATTATAAAAAGAGAAACCATATAACAGGGAAAACATTTCATATCCTACTAACTTTTGCAAAAAAAATTCCATCGGTGGAATAGGGTAGCTATCTTTTTCCAAAGCTTTATTCAAATTCTAGAAATCAATGCAAATTCTAATGTCCTGATTATTTTTCCTAAATAGAACTAAATTAGAAACCCATTGTGAATGCCTAACCATGAAGACAATTTTATCCTATAATAGTTTGTTTAATTCTTTTTTGATTTGAGGTTCGATATTAGGATGGATTTTGCTAAGTTTTGTTGTACAAGATTTGTATCATTTCTAGTAGGAATGACATGTTGGATTACTGTAATGTCACATACTTTGAGATCGAGATAAGCCCATGCGAAGATGTCCTTATATTCCTTGAATTTTTTTATGAAAGCATTACACTCTGAAAGGGAGCAATTTATTCCTAGATTGATGTTTCGGGGATTTTGTTCAGTTCCTAAATTTATTACTTCATATTTCATTGAGGAACTGTGGCTTTACAATTTGTTTTAATTTCAAATTTATCTTGCAAATCATAGAATTTGTCTAAATTTACTACTGCTTTGGAAATTCCATTTTTTGCATTTAACAAACTACATGAAGAAACTTCATTTATTTATTGATTGTGTTCCTTCTATTATCACCAATACTTGTCATGGGAAAAGGGTATCTAGGTCCGCGGCCTGCGCAAGAAGCATCCAAGCCCAACATGTAGAAAGGTTCATTTCGGGCTCAAAATACAAGCAGGCGGGCGGCTTCAGTTTTCAACGGCGTTGATCCATCGATGGAGCAGATTGACGAGCATCGAGTAGTCGAGGCTGTGAAGTTTCCCAAATATTAGTGCCAGGGTAGAGGCCCAAGATCAAAGGTCAAGCAAAGAATTAATCTGGGTCATTCGATCGTGAGACTCATAGGGTTGTTGATTTTACTTCAGCATTTTTAGGAACCGGGAGTTCGAGGTTCTCGTCGACAAGCACACCCATATCTTGAAACCCTGAAGTGTGAAACTCTGATTTCACAATTTTGTGGATCAATGGTTTTCTCGGAGGAGCATCTCTTTCTCCCGAAACGCGAAATCACGAAAGCTCCTAGGAATTGGGCCCACGGTCTTAGCGCTCGATCACAAAGGAAGAAGGTCTGGGAAATGGGGTTAGCACTCATCGCATAGCCGACAGTTCATATGGTCAAGGGAAATATCATGGCCATACATCTCAAAGAAAATATGACCACCGATCTTAGCCACCGTTTCACGATTTTGGGCATCGCGATATTGAAGTCAAGATGGGGCGAAAACTCGCGAAATGAGAAACCCTGAAATATCATGCAGAACTAGCGTGAGGTCACAACCCACAGTCACATGGAAGGTGGACCTAGAGAAAGATAAGCATATGTTCAATCATCAGATGGCTAAATCCTTCTAAGGAGATCATCCTGGCCATCAATTTTAAGGCAAATCCAACCGTTGATTTGGGTGGGCGATTTCGTAAAATCGCGTGTCGGGAATTCTGAAGCTTAGCATGTGGGAATCCCCGATAACCAAAATTTCGAAACACCTTTGGAGAGAGACGCTAGGTCATGGCCCTGGGTTACATTGAGGGTGGATCCATAAGAAAGGGAAGCTAGCCTCTGAGCCTTAGAGAGCAGGCACATGGTCGTCTCCTAAGCATTTCGTCTCGGCCACTCCCTGGGGAAAGGCAGTTAATGTAAATTGAGAAGGTGGATGAAACCTCGGCTCCATCCATAAATGGAAGGCATGGAGGGTCTGGAGAAATTAGCTCGTGGTACCCCTGTGGATATGTTTTCCTACAAGATCCATGTCGATCTGATCCAGTGTCAGACAAGAGACTGTGTGCATAGTCTGCAAAAACATTATGCACACGTAAATATTTGAATGTAATGAATCAACCACTCTTCTGTTGTCAGTGGCGAGTGGATCTGAGTATATAGGAGTCATTTTGATACTTTGTAGGGGGTCTCTGGTTGAGAAGAAATCCCATTTTGTAATATTTTTAACACTAGAGCTGTGCCTAGTTATGTAAGAGATTTGAGATTGTTAGTTAATAGAAGACAATTTCTTTGCATCTCTTTGTAAACACTGTGTTAAGACACTCAGAATTGGAGGATCCAATTGAGGGTTGTCATGCTGCTATAATGTAGGTTTTATTACACTAGCATAGTGACCAGTTTTAATTAGCTCCCCTTGTTATCTTTTTCCCTCTCACACCGAATGGATCGGAATTGGAGGATCCAGTCTAGCTATTGCAGTTGCAGGATGATGGAAGTTTGATCATACTGCAGTTGTAACTGTGTCCTTTGTAGACACATTTCAGTGTCTGAAATTTGGTTTCGAGAACATCATCGAGCCTGAGTTTTTCCCCTCGAAGCTACTGGAAATATGAATGCCCATATCAGTTTCGTTTGTCTTCTCACCATGTCTTCCCTCTACTCACTTTTAAACTCAACTCACTGAATGAAGTTAATGTGGCCCTCACTTCCCTGTGCATTTCTTGTCTGGTTCTGTGTTGTAACATCATTCTAGTGTTGAGTTTTGTCCATTTACCTCCAACCTTTTAAACCAAAAACCAACAAACAATGATGGGTATCAGGGTTACCTCTTCTGCAATCCAGAGGTGACTTCTGGTGCTAACATTTATGGCATCGTTGCCGGGGATGAAATTGAAGACTTTCCCTGGGTAGAACGACAACAAAATTCTGATTCTGAAGGTGCATCATAAATCATAACCTTTGAATATTTCAATTATGCACCTGGCGACTCCACTGAGGTGAATCCCCTGATCCGACCCCACTGTTTCAGTTGTGGCTGCCTCAAACACACCTGAAAGTTGACCCAAAGGAGTTTTCTCGAGAAGGTTTTTAGCACCTTCTTTCTTAGCCTGAGAATTTCCCTGGGAGATCAACAATGATTAGATCTGGCCTTTGATAGTGAATAGAGACGAGACACATTCAAAGTTATGCATATTTCACCTGGTGACTCCATGGTTGAAGAATCGATTGGCAGCTCCACTGGTTTGATATGGACAAAATCTTGTCTCGGAGGTTTGCTCCTTTTAAATTTTCTGTTGTTCCTGGTTTTCCTAATGTTGCCCCTATTGTGGATGAATGGGGTGATTATTTTCCCATATTTAGAGGGAAAGTAGAGGAAAACCCTTCTCAACATCTCTGTGAGTTTCATGAACTCATGCATCAATGGGATATACATCACGAGGATGTATTATTAAAAATTTTCATTCTCCACCCCTTGCTAGCATCTCCTCTCTGAGAGAGTTTCATGCAGCCTTCAGTAGGCACTTTCAAAGGAATTATTCCTCTGAGTTAATCTGTCATAATTGTTGTGAGGAATATGAAGTCCATGATCAATATGTGGTGTTGTATTATGAAAGATGCAAAGATGAGGACCATGAAGAGGAGGATGCTCTAGGCGAGTTGACAGAGCTGGTGGAATATCTCTCTGCAAAGATAGAAGAGTTGAATTTAGATCATGACTATTACCTTTTTGAAGAAAATATAGAGGATTTTCCAGTTCTTGAAGTTGTTTTTCTTGGCGGCCCTACCGATGAGGGTAGTATTCAAGATTCCATGGTGGTAGAGACATTAGTTTCTTCCCCTCATAATCCTGTTGTCTCAATTTTAAAGGAACGAGCCATTGTGGAGGGGGATTCTTCTCTTTTTATTCACTAGATTTCCCATGATGTGTTTACATTTGGGAATGAAGAGAAGGATCGGGAGGTCAGTCCACTTTGGCCTGTTGTCCCTAGATTTGAGGATTATCCAGATGAAGAGCAGTAGCGCCCCACATCATAGTTCACTGACCAGAGAAGAAACCAACTTGTATATGACAACTACGAGTCAGATTCTGAGCTGGATGTGCAGGATTTGCAAGGGCACACAACTGAGCCCTGTCCTCTATCCATTAGTGAATATTTTCATGAGGAAATTATCCAGCTTGAGCAACATGATGAAGAGCAAAGTTTCCCCTCGGGTCCTATTTATGATGATTACGATTCTGACCCTTGGGAGAGCTAAGAAGAAGAACCAGAGGAGCAACATTTTATTTCCTGTTTAGAACTTGTTAATGAGTAGCCATTGCCTGAGATCATTCAGTCTGTATCGATTGTTCACCCTTCTGGGACTACCAGAGAGATTCAACGATGTGTGAGCAGCTGTAGAGAAGATCAGGCTACATGTTACAATTTTTCCAGGATCTGCCACCCATTCTATGAGCCTGTTAGTGAGTACATGGAGTGGAATTTCCTTCATATCTTGGAGTCACCCAATTTGATCTCCATTTCATCCCTTGGAGATAAGTTGAAAGATGTAACAGTTCTTCTATCATGGTTGCATCATTTGTTACCAATCATTGACAAAGTCAAGGAGATTCCAATTAGGAAGTTGCTTGAATGGATATGGTGGAAATTTTCTTTAACCTAGCACCATGTAAAATCTGATTAGTTTAGGTCTGTACATAGATAAGCTCTTAGGAGCGCTTGTTAGTTTGTTTTCATTTTATTTTTTGGCCTGTATTTTTCAGTAGGATGTTTTGGGGCTCGACTCCATAATCCAATGCTTAAGGAAACTGGAACTACTTGTTCTTGGTAGCTTGCAAGGAGCATGCCATCCCCCATGGAGCCAAATGTTATCACCAATACTTGTCACAAGAAAAAGGTTATCCAGGTTCATGGCCTGCGCAAGAAGCGTCCAAGCGCAACACGCAAAAAAGTTCATTTCAGGCTCAAAATACAAGCAAGAGGGCGGCTTCAGTTTTCAATGGTGTGGATCCATTGATGGAGCAGATTGATGGGAATTGGGTAGTCGGGGCTGCGAATTTTCTTGAATATTAGTGCCATGACAGAGGCACGAGATCAAAGGTCAAGCAAAGAATTAATCTGGGTCGTCCGATCGTGAGAAGTAGAGGCTCGTTGATTTGAATTCAACATTTTCGGGAATCGAGAGTTCGTGGTTCTTGTTGAAAAGCGCACCCATAGCCCGAAACCTCGAAGTGTGAAACCCCAATTTCATGATTTCATGGATTAGAGGTTTTCCCGAAGCAACATCTCTTTCTCTTGAAACGCGAAATCTCTAAAGCTCCCAGGAATTGGGCCCACGGTCTTAGCGCCCGGTCACAAAGGATGTAGGTCTGGGAAAGGGGACTAGCGCTCATCGCATAGCTAGCAGTTCGTATGGTCGAGGGAAATATCGTGGCCATCCATATCTAAGAAAATATGACCGCCAATCTCAGCCACCATTTCGATTTCGGGCATCGCGATATCGAAGTCAAGATGGGGTGAAAACTTGTGAAATGGGAAACCCTGAAAGATCATGCAAGATGAGTGTGAGGTCACAACCCATAGTCACATGGAAGGTGGGCCTAGAGAAAGATAAGCACTTGTTCAATCATCAAATGGATAAATCCGACTAAGGAAATCATCCTGGTCATCAATTTTAAGGCAGATCCAACCGTTGATCTGTGTGGGCGATTTCGAAAAATCACGTGTCGGGAATTCTGAAGCTTAGCATGTGGGAATCCTTGATAACCAAAATGTCGAAACACCTTTGGAGAGAGGTGTCAGGTCATGGCCCTGGGTTACATTGAGGGTGAATCCATAAGAAAGGGAAGCTAACCTCCGAGCCTTAGAGAGCAGGCACGTGGTCGTCTCCTGAGCATTTTGTCTTGACCACTCCTCGGGGAAAGGAAGTTAATGTAAATTGAGCAGGTGGTTGAAACCTCGGCTCAATCCATAAATGGAAGGCATGGAGGGTCTGGAGCAGTCAACATGTGGTACCCCTGCGGACAGATTTCCCTGCAAGAGCCATGTCAATCTGATCCCATGTCAGACAAGAGACTGCATGCAAAGTCTACAAAAAAATCACGCACATGTAAATCTTTGAATGTAATGACTCAACCATTACTTTGTTGTCAATGGCGAGTGGATTTGAGTATATAGGAGTCATTTTTGATGCTTTGTAGGGGGTCTCTGGTTGAGCAGAGCTCCCATTTTGTAATATGTTTTAACACCAAAGTTGTGCCTGGTTATGTAAGAGATTTGAGACTATCAGTTAATAGAAGTCAGTTTCTTTCCATCTCTCTATAAACATTGTGTTAAGACACTCGGAATTGGAGGATCCGGTCGAGGGTTTTCATGCTGCTGTAATGTAGGTTTGATTACACTAGCGTAGTGACCCATTTTAATTAGCTCCCCTTGTTATCTTTTTCCCTCTCGCACCGAATGGCTCAAAATTGGAGGATCTAGTCGAGATGTTGCAGTTGTAGGATGATAGAAGTTTGATCATACTGCAGTTGTAACTGTGTCCTTTGTAGACACATTTTAGTGTCTGAAATTTGGTTTCGAGAACATCATCGAGCCTGAGGTTTTCCCCTCGAAGCTGCTAGAAATCTGGATGCCCATATAAGTTTTGTTTGTCTTCTCACCAAGTCTTCCCTCTACTCACTTGCTGAAGTTAATGTGGCCCTCACTTCCCTGTGCATTTCTTGTCCGGTTCTGTGTTGTAACATCATTATAGTGTTGATTTTTTTCCATTGACCTCCAAACTTTTAAACCAACAACCACCAAACACTGATGGGTATCAGGCTTACCTTTGTCACAATCCAGAGGTGACTTCTGGTGCTAATACCTTCTTGTCTAATGAAATTTATAATTTGGCCATCATCATAGAAGACCCTCCAATTTGTAATGTTGTCTAGCACCAAGGGCCTAAAAATAAATTCAACCAAAAGTTTATCAGGAGAAAAATCTGTTGAAGGAATTAATATGGAAGCGACATTAGATAGTAGATTGGCTTCAGTGTTTAGTGCTTGAGGCACAACGATAATATCAAAATCTTCAAAATTAGCAATTAAATTCATTAACTCTCATTTATAGTTTTTAAGGATATTAGAAAACAATGAATCATGTTCTTAACATGTTTGGTTACGATTTACAAATCGCCAGCTACTCTTATTGTTTTTATTTTAATATCTATTTCTTTTCTGAGACCTTGAATAAGAGCCTCATAATCTGCAGCATTATTGGTGCCATAGAACTTTAGTAAACAAGCTATCAAATTTTATTCCTTGAAGGGTATTTAAGAATGCATACAACACCTACACCTATATTAGATTTAAAAACATCAAAATATAAAGTCCAATATTATTTATTTTTATCTGGATCAACCTCTTCTAATTTAGAACAATCAGATTCTAGAACCTAGGTAAAATGTAAGATTTCGGAACACAAACCTAATTCAAGAAAAGATGAAGGTTCCACAAAAAAATTCCCAAAGAATCAGTCAACACAAAAATTTCCCAATGTAGATTCTATGAACATAATTGGTTAATTGGGGTCAATCAAATTTCTAACAGTATATTTCATATGATTTTCTCATTTTACCTTTATCTAATTTGGTCGACCATTAAAAGGTAACCAAAGATGTGACCAGTCAGTCAAAAAATAACGATGTAGGACTACTATGATATCAATGGTTTGATGGACTTTTGGATTCAAGGATAATCTAATAAAAATATTTTCAATTCTCCTAGTACTTTAACACTTGACCTATCCAATTGTACAATTTGTATAGAAGACTTCTTGGGCTCTATGTTAAGCTTCTTGCACACCGAATAAGGAATGACATTTGATGAGGCCACTGAATCTACTAAAAATTTATGTAAGTTCCTATTTAAAATATCAAAATTCAAGATAAAAGGAGGAGTATATGAACCAGATTTATCTCCAATTATAGTAGCATTTACATTATATGAAAAGGTTTTAGCTGATTTTTCTTTTCCATAATTTAACCGAAAGGCATGAATCAACTGATTTTTCTATTGTGTTAATTTGGATAATTCATAAAGAGAAATATTAGCTCTTGTATTTTTTGTGTCCTCTACAAGATCATAATCTAGAGTATAAAAAAAAAAAACATATGGTTTGTTTTGAGAAGATCTCACATTATTTGATGAAATAGACTTTTTGGAAGGGGAGGGAGTAGTTGTTGTTTCAGGAGTGGAAGGGATGCCTTTACTTCTAGTTTGGGCAAGACAAATTTATTCATATATTTCTTCATCATCATCATTAATTATCCCATGAGTAACATCCCATAGGACGTTGATTGATGACTCAACATTTTGATCGTTCATGTGCTCATCTTGACTTGTTTGTCCTTCTTCATCTTCTTCCATTGCAACAAAAACTTTAAACATGTTAATAAATGTTGGACAATTTTTCTCAAAATGATTAGCCTCATGTGCTCGACAATAATGACCTTGAGAAAAAAAATTGATATGTATTTCCTTAGGGGGATTATTTGGATTATGAGGACATGGAGGATTTCTCCTAAAAGGAGGTTTCCAAGATCTCCTGTATGATGAACTTTCTCCTAAATTTTTCTTGAGATATACAATATCATTAGTCAATTTATGATCTGGATTTAGGAGCAGAACGAACTGATTAATAGTCTGAATAAAATAAAAACGAAGATATGAAGCATAACACAGATATCTAGTGAACAATATCTTCTATTGAATAATGAAATAGGTTGAAACTGTAAAATTGCAAAACTGAAACACTTGCTCGAATGGTGGTAGTTATCTTTGAGAAGAGGTGTGGTTGCTATGCGCATTCGTCTGAGCATAATGAATTACAATGAGGCTCTAGATGCATTTTTTATATCATTCATGAATTCCAAAACCCTAGACATCCAAAAACCTAACCCTAGGAGGTGAAATGTCAAAAGTCATGTGGGCCCCTATGGGTAAGTTGGTACCTCAACTTCCCGTGGTTGTAATTTTTGCATACGACCTCCGTTTTAGGTGTGTGATAGCCCGTTGGAAAGGTCTTTCAGAGAAATACACATTTCTCCATTAAACTCTAAATCTGTCTATAGTTTGACTATGGAAAGCAAAAAAAAACATTGTTTAGGCCTTCAAAATGGCCCTGAAAGTACAACAAGATGTGATGACATGAAAACATACAAAATAATTCAGTTGGTTTAGGTGAGAGGCCACCAATATCCACCTAGAAGATGTGTAGGGATTTAGACATCCCCAAAATTTTAAAACCCAGAATTAAAAAGAAGTACAAAATAACATGTTGAACTAAAAATGGACAAGAGAAGCCAATTGGAATAGGTGGGTGGCCACCAATAGCCAACTGGATCAATCCTCCCCCCTTAGGAAGCAATGGTCTCCATTGTGTTGATTTCCCCCATCAGGTGAGGAAAATTCTGCTGGATTTGGCCCCGAGTGAGCCATTTGCCTTGGTGTAGGAGTTGCCCTACCTTGACAACCCGATAAAGGTGGATCCTCTGCTGGTGAGTGCCCTTTACCTGTGTGTCCACTATTTGATCAGTGGATGCTTATTCCATGCAGTTAGGGTTGAGCTTTGTGGGTGTCAGTTGTTCAACGATCTCTGATGTGTCTAATAATGGTGGAAATATGGTCAAAGGAGGTCCACATTGAACATTGGGTGCAGGCCAAGGAAGGGTGGAGTGTTGAGCTCAAAAGCATTGCTAGCCACAACCTTGGTGATAGTGTAAGGCCCATAGCTAAGGGGGAGGAGATTCTGATGGGGCCCTATGAGACACTCCTTTTGCAAATGTAACCATACTTTTTCACCAACCTGAAACTGGTGTGGTACCCTGTATTGATCATGTAGTTTCTTGTACTTAGCATTGGATTTATGAAAAATCTCCTAGACCTGTTGGCGTATGTGATGAATCCACTCAATGAATCTGGTGGATTTTTCAACCAAAGACTGATCATGGGAAGATTTTGTCTGTGTGGCGACAAGAGGATGTGCAACATCAACGGGTCCCAAGGGTTGGAATCCCAACCCCACCTGAAATGGGCTACAACTGGTGGAGCTATGGAGAGACATGTTGTAACTATGTTAAACATAGGGGAGACTCTCATCCCATGGACGTGGATTCTTAGATTTGTACATGCGTAGGATGTGCATAATCATATGATTGAAGAACTTTGTTTGGTTGTCTATTTGGGGGTGGAAAACAATGGATTTTATGAGCTTGGTGTCCAACAATGACCAGAGACCTGACCAAAATGTGTTGAGGAACCTATTGTCCCAGTCGGAGATGATGGTATGTGGTATCCCAAAGTGGACTCACACTCGTTTGAAGAAGATCTTGTCATTATCTGCCACTATGATATTCTTCTTCCAGGCTGTGAGTATGGCCATCTTCAAAAACTGATCAACGACCACAAATACGCAGTCATTTCCTTGGCTAGTGGACGTAAGGCCAGACATGTAATCCATTGAGATGGATTCTGAAGGCTTCTCGGGAGTAGGAAGAGGGGTGTATATGTATTTCTTCTTGATGGTTGGGTTGGAAATGGCATAGACAATGCAAGATATGATATACTTGCTGATGTCCTGTCGAAGTTTTGGCCAATAAAAATGTTTCTGAAGAACGACCACAGTTTTCTCCACACCAAAATGTCCTACCATCCAACTGTAGTGGGATTACCAAATCAACTTTGCATGATCGCTTGTAGGAACACATAGATTGCCTAGGTGGCATAATAGTTTGTCTTAAATGTGAAAATCAGTGACAGTTGCGCCTATACCCAAGATCTTATAGGTGGTGGTGAAGTCCAGATCTTGCTGATAAATTTGGGGCCACTCAGATGCTTCATGTCCACAGGAATGGAGCATAGTGGTGAGTGCAGCCACAGGAGGTCAACTGAGGCAGTCAACAACACGATTTAAGATATGTGTCTTATACTTGATGTTGAGATGGAACTACTGCAGGTAGGTGGACCACTTCTGATGGCAGTTGTTATGCAATTTCCCCTGTGTCTGTATGAACTGTAGAGGCTTGTGATCAGTGTGTATGATCATCTTCTTTCCCATAATGTAATGTTTCCATTGACGATAGGCTTGTACAATGGAATGCATTTCCTTGTCATAGGTGGGGTATTTTTGGATAGTATCTGAGAGTGTCTCACTATGGTATGCCATTGAATGACCGCGTTGAGTGATAACTGCGCCCACAACATAGTCAGATGCATCAGTATCAATATAGAAGGGTTGTTGTAGATCGGGAAAGGAGAGTACTGGAGCTGAGAACAAGTGATGTTTTAGATCATCAAATGCTCATTGTTGTTCCTTCCCCCACACAAACTTGGCCTTGCCACCACCCTTGGTCACCTGGTTAAGGGCCCATGCAATATTGGAGAATCCCAACATGAACCATTGGTAGAAGTTGGCTAGTCCCAAGAAGATCTGAAGCTCGGTCAATGTGGTTGGGGCTGGCCAGTCACATATGAATTGGATCTTAGCTGGATCAACATGTACCCCATGCTCATTAACAATGTAGCCCAAGTATTGGACCCTGTTCATGCAAAAAGAGCATTTTTCCAAGTTGGCATATAGCTTGTGCTACCGCAGAGTGCTCAAAACCCGTTGAATATGCCGCATGTGATCCTCCCACGTTCTGTTGAAGATGAGGATGCCATCCAAATATACCACCACAAAGGAGTTGGTGAAGGGTCTCAATACATCATCCATTTACCTCATGAAAGTGGTTGGTGCATTTGTTAATCCAAAGGGCATGACTAGCCATTCGAAGAGACCTTCTTTAGACTTGAAAGTTTTCTTCCATACATCAATTGGTTCAATGGGAACCTAGTGGTAGCTAGACTTTAGGTCAATCTTGCTGAAGAAATTTTCTGCCTTGAGTTGGTCAAGAAGGTCATCAATCTTGGGAATGGGGTATCGGTTCCAAACTGTGATTTTGTTTAAGGCATTGTAATCAATGCAGAGTTGCCAAGTCCCATCCTTATTCTACACTAGTACAATCGAGATTCCGCAAGGGGAGGATTTGGCTCTGATGTGCCCTTTCTATACAAGCTCTTGGATCTAACGCCTGATTTCATCATTTTCCATCAACGAGCGACAATATATTGGCCCATAGTTAGATATGCATCGGGGGTTATATCAATTGGATGCTTGACTTTGTAGTGTGTTGGTATCCCTGTACGTGAGGAGAAGATGTCTCTGTATTCTTCCACGATCCCGTCCACTTGATTTTGATGAAAATAGAGGCTCTTTGTAGAGGCCATGGATGTGGTGGTGACCTTCTGCTTACTGTGAGAATGGATCACAAAGAAGACGAATTTCCCAGTCTGTGAAATGACCTTACTACATTGCTTAGTAGAAATTAAAGAAATATCAGTAGGTGATGCTACCTATGGTATCCTCTATAATTGTCTACCCAAAGTAATAATAACATTGCGTGGTCTAGACTCATACACAACATGACGCTTCCACAAATATGGTTGTCCTAAAAGAACATCACAACTTTCAAGGGGAGAAATATCACACAGTACATCATCTTTGAAAGGCTTGTTGTCGTAGGGAAGACGACACTGTTGGTTGACACAGAGATCTATTCCTTGGCAAAGCTAGTCGATGGTGTAGGGTTGCGGGTGTAGTGTAGTTGGAAGGTCCAGCTACTTGACGACCTATGCTGAAATCAAGTTCTTCTGACTACCGCTATCAAAAATGAAATGAAGCGGAGCCCCCTTTACCCACATTTACGAGTGGAAGAGGAGTTCCCCTTCTTTTGGTTCTTCTAGTTCTCTTGGCCGGACTTTGGTGGTAGTGAAAGTGGCACTGGGTTCAACATTGATAATCCACTTCCCTCATTTAGGGTTTGATTTGCAATCAGAATCAACCTTTGACTCGGAAGCCTTCAGTTCAGCCATGAGTGAATGCTTGGAGCGACATTCTTCGGTTTTTTTCCAAGGGATTTTATGGTACTCACACCATTTTCCCGTGTCCTTCTTCGTCTTCTCATTGCCCTTCTTATGTTGCATCTTGGACTGATTGTCCTGAGGGTGGCCATCTTGACTTGGTCCCTTGTTGTGTGGGTTGGGGCCACCTTTTCCCTGCTTCGGCTCTGAGGGGTTTGTAGATCCAAACTCGTGCCTTTTCTGCTTAAATTTTTTCTCGATATTGACAACGTATCTGTAGGCCGTGCCCAATGAGGCGATGTCTAGAAAATCCATTTATGTTTGAATGTATCTATGCAAACAACTGCGATATATGAGCATCATATGATTCTCAGAGTCTTTGATACCCAAATTGGTGATCATGGTATGGAAAATATTGGTGAAATTTGGTACTTTCTGGTCCCTTTCTTGACGTAGGGTGATCCATATGGTGTACTCGTCCTCGTAGCTTCCAATATGGTAGTATTGTTATTTAATGGCATCCCGGAAGGAAACCCATGTAGGGGCCACCACAAACATTGCAGATTCCTCTACGACCCTTTTCTCAGAGTAAATATCACACCAGTATTTAACATGGGGAACGACCTTGAGGAGTGCAAAAGTGATATTTTTGCTAACAGAAAAATTGTGGACCGAAAAATACCCTTCAAGAAAATTCAACCATTTATCTACAACATATGCATCTATCAGTCCTACAAATAATGGAATATCAAAATTTACATGTACATAATTCTCTCCTAAAATGATGGAACCTATTGGAATCCCTCACTATAATTTCCCATTCAACAATCTTTGAAATAAATTTGGTAGCAATATGGTAGTCACCAAAAACATGAAGTTTCTTTGTGATTCAGATAGGTGTGCCAGGCCTTGTGCTAATAAATCCAAATACAATGGCCAACCTTTCACTGTGACTTTTAACCATCTCTTCTTTCAACTCTTTCTCCAGATCATGTAGCACAAAGTTTATATCAAGAACATACCCTGCCTCTTCAATCTTTTCAACCAAGCTATCCATCATCAAGTATATTTTATCTACTTGTGGATGGGATCTGTCTATCACTCAAAATTCATGTGTTATATTAGTTATTTCAATCCAACTACATCCTGTATTCTTTTTCAAACCCTTGTATTTCATCATTGTTCTCACATTATCTAAATTATCTCACTTGCTAGTAGTGGAAAATACATTTGATAGAAGTACACAATATCCAAGATTATAAGTATCTAATTCAAGAAGGTGTCCAACAACACATTCTATGAGTTTTATATTATCATGAATTCTACATATCCCAAGCAATGCAACCAACACACAAGTATTAGGTCGACGATGAAAGCATATTGCTCCAACCTTGGAGTGATACAATAATATTGACTCATGCAATCAAATTATTTATGTCCTTCCTCCATTAGACCTGCATGACTACATGCAACCAAAAATGAAATGAAGGTTATATAGTCTGGTATCACATCTTCCTATCACATTTTTTGAAATAATTTGAGGGCATACTCATCATGTCCATGGATGGAATACCTAATAATCATTGCATTTTATGAGACATCTCTCTGAGGAATTTGGTCAAACACTTGGCATGCATCTTCAATGTTCCCACATTTATTATACATGTCTGTAAGGGCACTTCCCATGGAAGAATATTATCTCTATATTCGAGAAAACACTTATGGACACACGATCTAAATGAGGAATTTCTGATTTCTATTTGAATTATGTACTGAACATGAAAAAAATGTTAAAATTATAATGCTATGACAATAATGTAACTTAAACTTTTGGAATATTCAAAGGAAAAAACCTGATTTGAATCCTCATATATACAATTGATTCATCTCATAAAGAAATAATTTTTTACAGTTCATTATATAATGCTTGCCAAGAATCGATTCTTACCCTCTCAAGTTCATTCAATCTTCTAGGACAAAAAATTCCAATGAACAAGCCAACTGCGACCATAGCCATGGAAAGGGGATACAATCCATCCACAATGGTAACACATGTCCCACCTGCAACCTACATGGATTTTCAATGCCACAACCTACTTTCATTGAGAAATATAGTGAAGAGTCACCATTGGATGGATTTGGTCCAATACATTTTTGAAAATTTAGAAAGTCTATCAACAAGAAGAATTTTGTTTTTG
>SNQJ01S0089105.1:26812-48252 GCA_010110895.2 Picea sitchensis | reverse complement strand
ACATGTTAAATGTCTGAATGCTGTACTCTGGTTTAGTCATCCCATTGATCCATTTTGATAAAAAACACCAAAAAACATTGAGTTCTTAAGTTACCAAGCACCTCTGGTCTGCAACCACGGAGGGTTTCTTGGAGAGTTAACAGTAAGAGCATTAGGGTCCTCATCAACGAACACATTAGCATCCTCATGCTCTCTTTCACTCTAGTGAACATATATCCTGCAAATAGACAAAGTTTAGGAGGGTTAACTCTTGTTTTTTTTAAATGTTTTTACACTAAATGGAAGGTCCACGTGGGCTGTAGTGCTCACAGTAGCATGTACACTTGGGCTGTCATAAGGCATCCTGCATGTACACTCGGGCTATCATAGGATAGCCCACGTGGAAATAGGTCTGACCTTTTAAAGGCCGATGCCCCTACAAAAAATGAACTTAAATGCATAAAAAAATAATTAAATTGCAAGAGGGGGTAGTGTATACTTAATTGGTTCAAGAGGATGGTCGTTTTGTCCACCGAGGCTCCTGGAATAAACTCTTTTCAAAAAGGGGTAGTTTTGGCTTTTAGTCAATTTCTCAATTAGCAATGGTGATAATGAGATGCCAACTTCTATTTATAGACTTTTTGGCCTCTTTTTGTCATTTTTTGGACCCTTTTGTCATTTTTTCTAAACTGAAAATCATATAGTATGGTTGAGGAGTTTTCTTTGGATTGTCACGAGAAGTGTTTTTTGGGTATTGGGAAAATTTTTGAGTTTTGGGTTGAGTTTTCTTTGGATTGTCACTTGAAGTGTTTTTTGGGTATTGGGAAACTTTTTGAGTTTTGGGTTGTTTTGAAGGTCCTTTGGTAAAAAATAGATTTTTCCAACTCGTTGCATTTAAGATAGGATTCCACCTCCACTTTCTGCATCTTGTTGTCTTTTCTTCTTTACCATAGGATCGATCCCACCAAGTTGCGACATAGAACCATCATTACTGCTTTAGGAGTGTCGTACTTTAGTGGTAGAGCCTACCTTAACATGGATGCCCTAGGTAGATCCTGGTTGCATTTTGGTATCCATGCTGTCACTAATGACTATAGGCCCAGGAGTCCTTACTAGATTTTCCTGATTACAAGTTTGAGCCTCATTTGCACGATTCCTTATCATTCTTGACCTCACCCTAGGGACTCCCAAAACTTAATGGGTCTTCTTTTAAGCTCTTTTCAGACCCTCTAAACGTGAAAAGATTACCAAGCGTTCTTGTTGACCTTCACGCTCGCTAAACTGAAATTTGAAGTCACGTTTGTCTGGCGGTAGTTTACCCCTTTTTTGGTCCGGATGGTCAACTGTATGAACAAAGGTATACTCTAGGAGCCTCGGTTCTCTAGAAGAGTATTCTCAGGTATAATTTTAACCCTTTTTCGGTCCTGAGGGACTAAATTTACGAAAAAGGAACCCCCACGGAGTCCATAGTTAAGCTCTTTTTAGACTCCCTAAAATTGAAAAGATCTCCAAGTGACTTTATTCTTTCACACTCGTTAAAATGGTCCAGAAGAAAATTCCTGACGGAGTCCATATTTAATCTTTTTTCAGACTCCTTAAAAATGAAAAAATCGTCGAATGATCTTGTCTCTATCACACTCGTTAAAATGGTTTTGAATAGATGTCTGGTTGGTGCTAGTTTACCTCTTTTTCGAGTGAACTAGACTACCTTCGAAAAAGGTACCCCAATGGAGTCTCCTTTTACATTTTTTCAGACTCTCTAAAAATGAAAAAACATCGAGCTTACCTTCTCCAGGCTCGTTAAAATTACATCGAAGGACGTTACCATTTTGTGTTTTGTTAACCATGTTTGCATACCTGCATCTTTGGCCTAATGTCGGCTCCCTGTTGCTCTCAACTGAAACATCTGAAGGATGCCTTATACACAAGCCCTATAGAACTTTGTCTCTGCGTCTTGACACCTTTGGCCCCTGGAGGATTTTTCCCAAGTGTTCTTTTCCTACATATGCCCCTTTGCCCTGAGCATCCTTGTGTTTTGTGTGCTTGGAAATAGTATGTTTGCGACACTTGATCCTCCTTTGTAATGTAGCATTCTTTTATTCTTTTTCAAGCTTTCCAAAATTATTGAAAAAGACAAAAAAATCAAATATACCCCAAAAAGAGGAAGGGAAAAGTATTTTCTTTTTATTGGCAGCACAATGAGTCTCCCTTGAACAAAGAACATCCTTTCATTTTTTCGTCAATCCCTAGGATTTAATATGACCTTAGGAAGTTGTTCTCGCTACATAGAGCTGTGTTCTTATCCATTTGGTTTTTCTTCCAGACATATGTATAGTTTGCGGTGCCTCCTGCATCGTGAACTTATGTCAAAATATCATGCTTCTTGAGTCTCATATTATGTCATGCTATTGTCCAAGGGAAGTTATTACCAAGCTTGAGTCGAACCCTTTGTAGATGCTCTCATGCCTGGTCATCCCAAAATCCCAATCAAGTCTTTGTTCGAAATTCATGAAGCCCTCGACCTGATCATCAAAATCCTCTAGTCCGTTCCTGACAAGTTGTTGAAGACCTCTGGGTAGTGAAGTCGTACATTTATATTACACTCCTACCTGAGTTTTGAATATTTTGAGGTTGATGCTCGAGCTCTTAAGGCCTCATCTCTAGGCATCAGGCCTGATTCACTTCTTGAAGATGGATATGATATATGTATATATTTTTGATTTCAAGATGTAGATCCGCTGTGTATTGCTCGTGGCTACACTTTATATAGTTATATGACATGGATCTACAGTGTATTCAATTGGTAGCCATGATTTTATTGGTAGAGAATTGTTATTTTGTAGATGGCACCTCCCGAATTTTGGTTGCTGGGCTCACTGGTTTGGTACGTTGATAAATATTGATAATGTATTTCGGCCATCAGATGACCTTCTGACCTCACACATTAGGGGGCATCTATTATAACCCTAATTTGCACTAGACATGCTTACCTGGCATCAGGCCATCTCATATTCCTTCTTTGTCAAGCTAGTACTGAACAACTCTTCTTAAAAACACCCCTTTTAAGGGCACACGTGCCCTTCTCCACTACAACCCATGTGTACACTCTAGTTGACCCACTACAACCCATGTGTACCTACAAAAGCACGAAAAATGGAAAGTTTCCGATGGAACACACAGTTTTGGGTAAGTTAACTAAACCTTTCGACCATGCACGACCAGTCATTCGACCAAATACCTAGCTTTTTCTAGCCTATAAAAGGAGTAGGGGTCCCATTTGAAAGGAGGAAAATCATAGTAAAGAAACTCTACCCGGATTAGCATTCCCCTAGCCTCAACCTTTTGTAACTATTGTGTGAAGAGAAGCATATATAGAAGTAGTTGGAGCACAGTTGAAGAGGAGCCCAGGACTAGATTCGAGGAGCAGTGCCAACCACATATTGTAAAGTTTACTCTTGTGAAGATTAATACAAAAAGGAATACTCTTTTTGTCCCACCATATCATGTGTTCAAATTGTGTATTTATTTTATGATATTGTCACATCTAACCCAACAATTAGTATAATAAATGCATGTGTGCAGCTCTCTGTTTTTCCATGTGTGAATGAAGGTCATCTTTGGGAGGAGGCTCGCAGTCAAGGAGTGAGTGAAAGTGAAGGGATCGACATCAAAAAAAGGATTTAAGGTAGAGTTACCTAATCTTGTTTGCACCTTTGTATTGAATGAATGTGGGGTTTTGTGTTGGGAGAATAGAAAAAAGTAGAGGCCTTTAAATGGTCATTTTCTGCATGCATGATTAAACCCTTATTGCTAGTTCATAAGAGGGATTTCCCACCCACAACATTGACATCCAAGCCACGTCAAGAATGGTGACATGTTAGCAAAGACAAAGGGGTAGTAAAAAGAATAAAAGGTCGATAAGATAAAGGGTGAGACGTGATAAAAGATAATGAGGTACTAATAAAAATAAAAGTTTGACACCCATGACACATCAAGAACGATGACATGTCCGCAAATATAAAGGGGTACTAAGAAAAATAAAAGGTTGGCACCCATTCCACATCAACAAGGGTGACATGTACGCAAAGATAAATGGTTACTAAGAAAAAGAAAAGGTTGACACCTATGCCAAATTAGAAAGTTTTATATGTGAGAAAAGATAAAAGGGGTACTAATAAAAATAAAAGGTTGACACCCATGTTACATCAAAAAGGGTGACATGACCACAAAGAAAAAGGGATACTAAGAAAATAAAAGGTTAACACCCATCCCACATCATGAATGATGACATATTCACAAAGATAAAGGGGTACCTATAAAAAGAAATGGTTGAAACCCATGCCGCATCAAGAAAGGTGACATATCTACAAAGATAAAGGTGTACTAAGAAAAATAAAAGGTTGAAACCCATGCCACTTCAACAAGGGTGACATGTGAGCAAAGAAAAACGGGTGCTTAAAAAAACTAAAGGTTGATAAGATAAAGGGTGGGATGTGAGAAAAGACAAAGGGGTACTAAGAAAATGAAAAGGTGAAACCCATGCCATGTCAAGAAGGGTGACATGTCAACAAAGATAAAGGGGTACTAAGAAAAAGAAAAGGTTGACACCCATGCCACTTCAAGAAGGGTGACATGTCCAATATAGAGGGGTACTAATAAAAATAAAAGGTTGACACCCTATGCCATGTCAACAAGGGTGAGATGTTAGAAAAGATAAAGGGGTACTAAGTAAAAGAAAAGTTTGACACCCATGCTACATCAAGAAGGGTGACATGTATGCAAAGATAAAGGGGTATTTAGAAAAATAAATGGTTGACACTCATGCCACATAATTATGGGTGACATGTCTGCAAAGATAAGGAGCACTAAGAAAATGAAAACATTGAAATCTATGCCACATCAAGAAGGGCGATATGTCTAGAAAGATAAAGGAGTACTAAGAAAAAAAAAATGGTGAAACCCATGCCACGTCAAGAAGGGTGACATGTCAAAAAACATAAAGGGTTAATAAGAAAAATAAATGTCGGACACCTATGCCATGCCATCAATGATGAGACGTGAGAAAAGATAAAGGGGTACTAGGAAAAAGAAAAGGTTCACACCCATGCCACGTCAAGAAGGGTGACATGTACACAAAGATAAAGGGTACCGAGAAATAAAAAATGTTGATACCCATGCCACATCAACAAGGGTGACATGTCATCAAAGACAAAGGGGTACTAAAAAAAACAAAGGCCGATAAGATAAAGGGCGAGACGTGAGAAAAGATAAATGGGTACTAAGAAAATAAAAAGGTTGACACCCATGCCACATTAAGAAGGGTGACATGTCAAGAAAGACAAAGGGGTACTAAAAGGAATAAAAGGTCGATAATATAAAGGGTGAGACATGAATAAAGAGAAAGGGGTACTAAGAGAAATAAAAGGTTGACACCCATGCAATGTGAAGAAGGGTGACATGTCCATAAATATAAAGGGCTACTAAGAAAAATAAAAGGTTGACACCCATGCCATGTCAATAAGGCTGACATGTCTACAAAGATAAAGGGGCACTAAGAAAAAGAAAAGGTTGATACCGATGCCATGTCAAGAAGGGTGAAATGTCCGAAAGGACAAAGGGGTACTAAGAAAAATAAAATTTTGACACCCATGCCACATCAACAAGGGTGACTTGTCAGCAAAGACAAAGGGGTACTAAACAAAATAAAAAGTTGATAAGATAAAGGGTGATACTTGAGCAAAGATAAATTTGTACTGATAAAAAGAAAAGGTTCACACCGATGCCACGTTAAGAAGGGTGACATGTCCACAAAGATAAAGGGGTACTAAAAAAATAAAAAGGTTGACATCCATGCCACTTCAAGAAGGGTGACATGTACAAAAATATAAAGAGGTACTAACAAAAATAAAAGGTTGACTCCCATGCCATGTCAAGAAGGGTGACATGTATGCAAAGATAAATAGGTACTAAGAAAAATAAAAGGTTGAAACCTATGCAATATCATAACGGTTGAGACATGAGAAAATATAAAGGGGTACTAAGAAAAATAAAAGGTTGACACGCATGCCACATCAGGAAGGGTCACATGTCCACAAAGAAAAAGGGGTACAAAGAAAAATAAAAGTTTGAAACCCATGCCATGTCAAGAAGGGTGACATGTCCACAAAGATAAAAGGGTACTCAAAAAAGGAAATGGTTGACACCCATGCCACATGAAGAAGTGTGACATGTTTGCAAAGATAAATGTTTACCAAGAAAAATAAAAGGTTGACACCAATGCCACTTTAGCAAGGGTGACATGTGCGCAAAGACAAAGAGGTACAAAAGAAAATAAAAGGTCGCTAAGGTAAAGGGTGACATGTAAGAAAAGATAAAGGGGTACTAAGAAAAAGAAAAGGTTGACACCCATGCCATGTCAATAAGGGTGACATGTACACAAAGATAAAGAGGTACTAAAAAAAAAAAAAGATTGACAACCATGCCACATCAAGAAGGGTAACATGTCAACAAACTTAAAGGGGTACTAAGAAAAATAATATTTTGACACCTATTCCATGTCAACAAGGGTGAGATGTGAGTGAAGAAAAAGGGACACGAAAAAGAAAAGCTTGAAACCCATGCCACATCAAGAAGTGTGACATGTATGTAAAGATAAAGGGGTACTGAGAAAAATAAAAGGTTGACAACCATGACACATCAATAAGGGTGACATGTCTGCAGATGTAAAGGGGTACTAAGAAAAATAAAAATTTGAAAACCATGCCACGCCAGGAAGGGTGACATGTCAGCAAATATAAAGGGGTACTAAGAAAAATAAAAGGTTGACACCCATGCCACATTAAGAAATGTGACATGTCTGCAGAGATAGAGGGTTAATGAGAAAAATAAAAGGTTGACACCCATGCCACATCAATAAGGGTGACATACCTACAAAGATAAAGGGGTACTAAGAAAAAGAAGAGGTTGATACTCATGCCATGTCAAGAAGGGTTACATTTATGCAAAGATAGATGGTTACAAAGAGAAAAAAAAGGTTGATACCCATGCCATGTCAACAAGGGTGAGGCATGAGAAAATATTAATGGGTACAAAGAAAAAGGAAAGGGTGACATCCATGCCACATGAAGAAGGGTGACATGTCCACAAAGATAAAGGGGTACTAAGAAAACTAAAAGGTTGTCACCCATGCCACCTCAAGAAGGGTTAGATGTTGGCAAAGTTGAAGGGGTACTAAGAAAAATAAAATCTTGACATGTATGCCATGTCAACAAGGGTGAGACATGAGCAAATATAAATGGGTACTAAGAAAAATAAAAGGTTGACACCCATGCCACGTCAAGAAGGGTTACATGTTCACAAAGAAAAAAGGGTACTAATAAAAATTAAAGTCTGACACCCATGCTACGTAAAGAAGGGTGACATGTCTTCAAAGATAAAGGGGTTATAAGAAAATAAAAGGTTTAAACCCATTCCACATCAAGAAGGGTGACATGTTGGCAAAGATAAAGGGGTACTAAGAAAAAGGAAATCTTTACACCTGTGCCAGGTCAACAAGGGTGACCTATTAGCAAAGACAAAGGGGTACTAAAAAAATGAAATCTCAATAAGATAAAGGGTGAGAAATGATAAAATATAAAGGCGTATTGATCTAGGTGGATATCGATGGCCACCCACCTTTTCCAACTGGCTCAAAACAGTTTTCTGGCAATTTTGGCAATTTACTATTTTTAGTAGTTTTTAACTTTTGGGGCCATTTTGAGGGCCTAAATGAAAGTTTTTCGAGATTGAGTTTCTCAATGATAGCCAAAGTCTCTGATTGAGCCCCCCAAATTATTCTCCTTGATTATACCTTTCCAACGAGATATCGTGCACCCCAAACGAATATCATTTGCCAAAGTTACGCCCCTGAGAAGTTGATACACCAAACCACCCAAGATGGGGTCCACAAAACTATTGGCTTTTCATCTTCGAGGGTTAGGGTTTTGGACTTTATTTATGATAAAAATGCCTTTGGAACCTCTTTGTAAAATTGGCTTCTCACGGATGTGAGTAGCTGTCACATCTCTTCTCAGAGATAAGCTGCCACCATTCTAGCGAGTCTTTCACTCTGTATTTTTACAGTCTTCGTACATTTTTCGTTCATTAATAGAAAATTGTGTATTACTATATCTCTGTGTTTATGGCTGCATCTCTGATACATTTTTGTTAAATTATTGGATATATGAGATATCTCTATACATTGGTTTATTATATCTCCACTCTCATTTCATGCCGAAAATAATCTGGATCAGCGGTATCAAAGAAGGCTTCTCTTGATCATTTTTTTTTTCAGTGCATGTCCCTGACGGGGTCCGAGTAGAGAAAGTTGGGTCTTGATCTTGTCTCTCTTGAAGATAATCTCTATCTCATGCTCAAGAAACCCTCCATGGCAGAAGAAAATAAAAATAATGGATCAGGCAATTCTATCAATCTGTTGCTTGAGAAAGATCTCACACGACAGAGGGACAAAATGATGGAGAATTTTTCCCACATCCTTCGATGCCTACAGATAGAAACAAGAACATATTCATCAAACAACCACTTTAAAAGCACCTCTCCTTTCAAGGTACAAGCTAATTTTGATATTCCCGTATTTGAAGGTGAGATAGATGCAAATTCCCTTGACAAATGGTTAAATCTGCTAGAAGGTTATTTCTCTCTTCACCATTTTTTCGATAGGGAAAATATCACCTTTTCACTCCTTAAAGCTCTCCCCCATGTCAAATATTGGTGGGAAACTTAATGGGAGAAAAGTTCCACAAAAGAGTCTGGAATATATGGGGTTGATCCCACTTGGGATTTTTTTGTGGATGTGGTAAAGGAACAATATTACCCTGTTGGAAAATATGACAACCAATATATGAGATGGACCACACTACGACAAGAGAGGGGCCAAACAGTTCCAGATTTCACCAATACCTTCCATAACTTGTGCACCAATATGGGTATCAAAGACTTCGAATGGAATTTGGTTTTGAAATACCGTGGGGCTCTACACAGATACATCCAAATTGAAATGGATTTTATGGACATCTCATCACTCGGTGCTGCTTATCGATATGATGTTAAAATCGAGCAAAAATTTAAGCACTAGAACAAACAGGAGTTCGGGTTTGCAAATCCGCAACAACCAAAGTATGATAAAGATGTCCCTATCAAACAATATCTGTTGGCACAGGGGCATACCCAAGGTTCAATGCTTAACAATTCACCAACAAAACCCCGACTACTGACCCTTTCGGCAACACCTGCGAAGCAGGCGAAGTCTCACTCGAGGTAGAATCAGGGGGGTTACAGGACACAGATATCTATAACTATGTTGGGACACAGATATATGATAATAACACTTTGTAGGATATTCTATTAACACTTAGGAACAACATGCATTAGTTCATTAATCTTATTAACATCACAGAACATACCCAAGGATAGATCGACGCAGTAATAAATGAAAATATATCCAGAGCACTTAGCATTATAAGTTGGATCTAGTATTCATTCATCCTTAACACAGTAAAGCACTTAAGAAACAACAAATATATCTATCATACACAATAATCAAAGCACAAAACATAAATAACACAACACAAAGCGAACCAAAGACACAAGATATACGTGGTTCACCCTAGTGTGGGTCTACGTCCACCAACCGCTCCACCTTATTTATTATTCATCAATCTCTTACATTTAGTTACTCTTGTGCACTAAGCCACAGAGTCGAGCTTCGCACCAGACATGAGATCTGTGCACTGAGCACCAGATCATCCTTCAAAAACTAGGTCAAGGCACATATCCAACTCTCCATTGAGCACAAAGACTTAACACATATACATTCTGTTGCACAAAGCAACTAAAACTACTTGCACTTAGCTACAAGAACTTCTCTACTTATACCATAAATTCTTACTTATTATACTTTTACAAACCCTTACAATAAGGCCTAATCATGGGTAAACCCCATGGGATGACATCCCATAATCCCATTACAAAAACCCTAGAGGACCCCTTACTAGGTCCATATAGCCCAAAAAATCGATGAGATCCACAATCTCAGCTCTGCCTGGGCACTCCATCTTCGACCAATGTGTTGAAGCCCAAAAGTGGGTCAACTATGACCAAGGTTTCCTCAAAACTTGGTCAAGGGCCAACAGGCCCCCAACACTCACCTGTGATTTGTCCCGATTCACTCAGGCCTGGGTAATGTTGCTTCGAAGGCCTCAAGATTAACTTGAGATACCACGACTTGTTGCTTTTCCTGAGCCTCCTTCTCAACGATCTCCTATATCATATACTCTGTAACAGGCCCTTCCAGGTGTTGTTCTACTGATACAACCACTTGTTCTAATTACGAGCCATGTCCATCAATCTCTTAGAACACCTTGTAGGCTTCATCCTGCATAGGTTATAGCTTCTGTGTGACTTCCATAACCTTACCTTGGAGGGTAGTGATCTTTTTATATACTACGCACTACTCCTGGGATATCTTCATTCTTTCTACCACAGTGAGCATCTTCATCTGCACCTGCATAGAAAATGCCTTCTACTACGCCTTCTGTAACTGAGCTTCTAGCTTTCTTAGCTATGGATCCTCAATGAGGCGTTCATATGTTTGTGTGCTTATATCACTCAGTTGTTTGAATTCTAAGGTGAGGGATCTTATCCTTACTACTATGTTCTTAGCGGTCTCCTCCCTCTGGTCACGCAGCTCCTGCAGAGTGCTTGGTATTCCTTAGGCCTCCAATTTTGTTATTCTAGCTTGAAGCTGTTGGAGGGTCTCAGTGAGCTTCATCAATTGAGCCTCAACCTCCTTCTCTTGTGCCAAGCCTAGAATAGAGTGACATGATTTACTCACTACTTCTTTGACCATGGCCCACTCTACGAGAAACTACTCCTTTTCTCTCTATAGCTGGGATTTTTTTGCTTGAAGAATCGCCTAAAACTCTTCTCTCTCACTTTCATAGGAGGCCACAATGTACCACACTACTTGTAATTGTTCTAAGGATTCATATTTCTCTTGTTTCAAGGATTCTGTAGCCTTCTCCTTATTTTCCTGGACTCTCTGAAGTTGAGATTCTGTCACATCTGTAGGTCTTCTCAATTGGGCTGGTTCATGTCCCAATTCTGTAATCTGTGACGAGGAGGGTGCAATAGGTATTTCACAAACCAAACGAATAGATTGTTTTACTTCCTTCAATTTCTTCTCTCCATATCTCTGCAATATGTCCTCAGAAGCGTTCTCCATAGCTCCGTGGACCAGACTGATATCGTCCTTTGTGAGCATGGCCTCCAACTGGGGCTTATTAGCGCTCCACTTCTTCCTTACTGAAGGTTTCTTTGGAGAAACCTTCCTCTTCTGTGGTGTGACTATTACAGTAGGGGGGTATTTAGGTGGTGTAGATTCTCCTCCTCCTTTTCCATCTACTTCTTCTTCTCCTCCTCCTCCGAGTGAGCTAGACCTATTATCTTCAGAAGAATTATCCTCCTCATTGCTCTTTATATCCTGGATTTTATCCTACTTTTTATTCTTCTTCGTCCCACTAGAATGTATGACATGCTCAACTCGGGTGACTATGGGGCTTCCTATGGTGTCGGTGTCAGAGATTTTTGCATCAACGACAGGTACAAGAAATTCCTCCAGCCACTCCTTTGTAATCTGGTCCATGTATTCATCTGTTAGCTTGTAGTACGACTACAATTATTCCTTGTTCTAATCTATGAGTGCGATGATGTAGATGAAATGTGGATCTATGTGGAACTTTGCTATTGGTCAGTACTGGTTCAAGGTGCATGGTGTCATACATGGAAATGAGTCAATGGAAACCTTTCATTGCTAATAGTATGCATGAAACACAACGTTGGACTACCACTGCTTCGTCATGTCATTGGTGTACCACAGGGTTGAAAACCGAGCGACCAATGGCTCTAAGGGTTTGATCTCTAGGAAGGTGGATCCTTCAAGCATTTTCCAAGAAAAAAATGCAGTAAAAATGATCAGCCAGTTGTAGTGGAATTCATATCCTAAATCGTGGGCTTCGCGACAATCCTTCTCCAATTCATTGGTGAGGTAGTTCACCCGGTTCATCTGCATGCCCTCCACACATTTTCCTGAGGTCCACCACGAACCCAGTGACCTGTGTGGGGTGGTTCTTCCTTATGAGCTTGCCAGATATGAGTTGGCAAGTGAGGCACACTGCACCATCCTGTATAGAGGATACCTTGTAGCCTCTCTTTCTGTTCTCTACTTCTCCGTAAGCCTCCTTGATACACTGTGCCAGGGAACGGTCCGAGACCTTCCATGGATAAAACTGGTGAGGGTTGGGACCCTTCATGCTTAAGCCTGTGATCCAGTGGATCATCACTGGATCCGCAGTAATCCTTTGGTTGAGCCATAGGTATCCTCCATTATAGCATGACAAGAGGAATTTAATGAAAGTGTTAACCTCCAGGTGGTGGCCAAAATGTGGGATCTTCATCACATTCAACATGGTGGACTGCGTCGACCCCTTAATCCATGGCTATGAGACGAGGTGAGGCTTATTCCCATTTGACTTTATGAGATAGCGATGTGGCACCAATATGGTGAAGTTCTTCCTGTATCCTAAATTTAAATCGTTGTTCTTCAATATCAGTATCTATCCTAACTGACTCCCGACTACGTGTATTCCTTTCGAAATGTACGTAGTGAACACGGTGTACTCATAATCTCAGAGGATGTTGTCATGGTTAAAAAAACCAGCCAAGGGTGGAATATAGTCTGGTAGTATCGATGAGATCTACTTCGCAATATCCATATCACCGTGGTGCTTACTTTGCTGCTCATTCACAGGGTTGACACAGCCAGAACGACGTCCAGTCGAAGGGAAGGCCTGTAGTCCCCTAGTCGATGATGCCTGAACACCTTCAAATATCGATTTATCAGCCATTAGCTTCTTAAGGACTTCCTCGAAAAACTTCTCTAATTCACTAGGTTCGCCCGACATTCTAACTTTTAAACAGACAGGTTGGGGTAGACAAATGGACAGGCGTGGTCTAGTTTTAGATAGCACAATTCAACACACAGACAATTCTCTTCTTGGATCAGTTAATCACAAATGGAAAAAATTGGTCCTGACGTAGCGTCCAATGAGTTAAATAAGTGGGGCATTGTAACCGATTCTTCCAATGGCTAAGAATGCTTCCATCAATGTGAATCTGTCTGTTATGGTGCGGTCTCAACATCCAAAAGTGGTCCATCCACCCATAAATGTGTTTTCTAACCATTTCGGAGTGTCGTTCTAATGATTGGGGTGCCTCCAACGGCCATAGAACTTCTCCAGGGTGAAGTCCCATTATACGTGGTCTTGTTGTTCCAGCGAGGTTCATATCCTGCGAACCTAGCTCTTGCGAGGTTCCAGTCTACAAAGTCTTCCATCTAGTTTCTATAGCTTCTTGTAGCTTCCCCAACTTAGCCTTATTTTTGTTGAGCTTCATTTCCTTCTTCCCTATGATTTGAGTCTCTCTAACTGTTTCTAGAATCCTCTTTCCATTCTTATTCTTATCTTCCCCTAGCGCAGTGACTTCGCACTACTGATGTGCCCTCAAAGGGTCTACAGTTGATATACCTTTTCTTTATATTTCTTGGGTGGGTATACTTCTTTCTTGCATAGACTAGTTCTTCAATCCTTCTTGCATTCTTTCAACCTTGACAACTAATTCTCTTGCTTTCTATCCCTCCCTCATTGTTACTTTGTTCAGTTGCTTTGACTTATCATCTCATTCTTCTATTCGTCGATCTACTTTTCTAGCTATGAAATCCATTAATTCTCTCTTTTTATTTCCTATAGCTTTTTCCTCTACTTTCCTTCTAATCTAATCCTTATCAATCCAATTCTTACCTAACAAAAGTGGGAAAGGGGTTTCATCCCCAACAAACTTAATGACTTCAAATTCCTCTTCAGTCGATGTTCCATGAACAATAATAGGTACATTAGTATCTCTTCCACATAAGGTTATCATCTTTCCTTTAAACAATCCTATCCTTCCCAACGAAGGTATCATAGTAGGCTTTCCCAAAATTTCCCAAGTTTCTTTTGTCATAATATTCACTTGTTTTTCCTCATCCAAGACACAGTCTATGTCGAAGTCTTCTATTCTTTCACTTATGCACTATTTTTCTTTCAGGATCTCTGGTAAATTGACATCTTTATGAACATCCATCATTTCTTTCAACTATACTAATGTAGTCTGAACTTCCTTTGGCCTTTTTTCTTTATGAATTTCTAACATGCCCTTAGTCTCTTGACTTTCTTCATAGTTTTCTTGTCTTACATTCATTCTTTCAACTTTAACAATCATCCGTGGAAAATCCTCAACCTCATGACCAACAATATTACAACAAAGACAAATAGTACCTGTGCCAGGGCATTCCTTGGAAAGATGCCCCGATCTTTTGCAATTATAGCATAATGTCAATCATCTTTTTCTTTTAAACATTCCCCAACCTCTTCTGTACTATGCACTAGGATCATAGTGCTAGATCTGCAATCTGCAAAAAACATTTCTAGGTTCCTGCATCCACTTATTAGTCAAAAAATTCTTTATATGCATAGGAATAACATATCTTTCTTCATTTCCATTAAATTTACTCAAATCATCTCTTTCTTTCAACCGCGCCCTAGCCTTCAGACTACGACATAATCTATTAAACATACTTAAGTTCATGATTTCAAAACAAACATTTTCACCTATCTTACTCTTGTAAAAGCACAAAGCTTACCTCTTTTAGGATCTTACCTCATTTCTTTAGATCAGATTTCTTTCTTAGCATAAAACTTCGTAAGTTAAGTAGAGTACTGTGCACTTCAACAACATATCTATGCATAGAGCTTGTATTTTCTTTACTTTAGTTCCTAGCAATCATAGTTTCAGGTCCTGACAATAGAGCCATTTGTTGGAACATGGGAAGACACAAGGTTCAACGCTTAAGAACACACCCAAAAAACCCCGACTACTGGCCCTTTCAGCAACACCTGCGAAGCAGGCGAAGTCTCACCCGAGGTAGAAGCAGGGGGGGTTATAGGACGCATGTGTCTATAAACGGGCTAGGAAACAGATCTGTGATAATAATACTTCATAGGATATTATATTAAAACTTAGGAACAACATGCATTAGTTCAATAATATTATTAACATCGCAAAATATATGCAAGGAAAGATCGACGCAATAACAAATGAAAATATACCCAGAGCACTTAGCATTATAAGTTGGATCTAGTATTCATTCATCCTTAACATAGTAAAGCACTTAAGAAACAACAGATATATCTATCATATACAATAATCAAAGCACTAAACATAAATAACATGGCACAAAGTGAACCAAAGACACAAGATATACGTGATTCACCCCACTGTGGGGCTACATCCACCAACCTCTCCACCTTCTTTATTATTTGTCAATATCTTACATTCAGTTACTCCTGTGCACTAAGCCACATAGTCGAGCTTCACACTAGACAAAAGATCTATGCATTGAGCACTAGATCCTCCTTCCAAAACTAGGTCAAGGAAGACAACCAACTCTCTATTGAGCACAAAGCCTTAACACATATACATTCTATTGCACAAAGCAACTCAAACTACTTGCACTTAGCTACAATAACTTCTCTACTTCTACCATACATTCTTACTTATTTATACTTTTACAAACCCTTACAATAAGGCCTAATCATGGGTAAACCCCATGGGCTGAAATCCCATAATCCCATTACAAAAACCCTAGAGGACCCCTTATTGGGTCCATATAGCTCACAAAATCGATGAGATCTGCAATCTCAGCTCCACCTGGGTGCTCCATCTTCGACCGATGTGTCGAAGTCCAAAAGTGGTTCAACTCTGACCAAGGTTTCCTCAAAACTTGGTCGAGGGAAAACAGTCTCTCGAAAACCAGTCCAAGCCACAAGAAAATAAGGGTCACGAGAAGATGAATAAGGACACTGGAAAATGGTGTGATTTCCACAAAATCCCTTGGCACAACATCAATGAATGTCTCTCAAAACAGTCATTGGTGGCTGAAATCAAAGATAAGGAGTTGAGCCCTGATTCATAATTTGATTCAGAAAATACCGACAGAAGACAGATCATCGATGCAGACGCGACTGCTATTGTCACGACTGCAACAAAGAGGGGGATCTCTTTTTTCATTCACATATGTGGGTGAAGGGGACCCCGCTACATTTTATTGTTGATAGCAGAAGCTAGAAGAACCTCATCTCAATAGAGGTCGTCAAATAGTTGGGATTCTCAACAACACAACACCCACAACCATACAACATCAGGTGGCTTCGCTAGGGACGAGACCTCCATGTCAGCCAATAGTGTCGATTTTCATATGGAATCCAACTCTTCAAGGATGAAGTATTATGTGATGTTGCCCCACTGGATGTCTGTGATGTTCTCTTGGGCCAACCATATATGTGGAAGCACCATACTATCTATGATTCTCGACCCCGTAGTGTCATTGCTACTCTAGGGGGTCATATCTAAGGGATACCAGAGGTGGTTTTGAATACTGTCCCACCTAAACAGTGCCGCAAGGTAGTATATCATACTATAAAATTTACTTTCTTCACAATCTGTTCAAAAGGTGAACATAAGGATACTGCAACCACTACAACCTTGGCCCGAGCACCTTCTATCCAATAGAAGCAGGTCGACAAGACTGCAACAAAACATAAATATTCCTTCTACACAAAGACATCTCATGTATCCGGACTGGTTAATAATTTCTAACCCTTCTAGCCATAGGTTTGTGAAAACCTTCAAAAAGCTAAGCAACACAACTTCTCCAACAAGGCAAGCAACTCATCAAGATGCAGATTCAACAAACTCTTTTCCCTCTCCCCTGGTCACTCAACACAATGGATACCATTTCTTCCTAAGGAGGGATGATTGATCTAGGTGGATATTTGTGGTCACCCACCTTTTCTAACTGGCTCAAAACAGTTTTATGGCAATTGTGGCAATTTACTATTTTTAACAGTTTTTAACTTCCGAGGCCACTTGGAGGGCCTAAATGAAGGTTTTTTGGGATCTAGCTTCTCAATGATAGCCAAAATATCTGATTGAGCCCCCAAAATGAATATCCTCGACGATAAATTTCCAATGAGCTATCGTTCGTCCTAAATAGAGATCGTTTGCCAAAGTTACACCCCTGGTAAGTTGATACACCAAACTACCCAAAACAAGGTTCACAAAACTATTGGCTTTTCATATTCCAGGGTTAGGGTTTTGGATTTTATTTATGATAAAAAGGCCTTTGGAGCCTCATTTTAAAATCATATTCTCATGGATGCGAGTATCCATCACATCTCTTCTTAGAGATAAATTGCCACCATTCTAGCGAGTCCTTCACTCTGTATTTTTACAATCTTTGTACATTTTCGCTCATTAATAGAAAATTGTGTATTATTGTATCTCTATTTTTATGTGATGCAGGAGCATCTCTCACAACAAGCGAGCCAGCGCGGAATGCAAGTGAACACCTGGACAAAACCAACACAAGTTTTGAAATTGTCTCGAAGATAATGCGCCAACCTTAAATGTGATATTAAAGAGAGGCGTGCTTTTATATTGTAATTAGACCTTGAGCGTCCCGCTCTTGTCTGAAGTAGATAGAGACATTTATGTTGAGATGAAATAGGTAGATATAATTTAATATTAGATTAGACAGTTTTAGAAAGAAAGGGGGAAACGGGATATAGACACCCTCATTGTGCATTTGTATTATTATTGAAGCAGGAAGAACATAGAAGAGAAGCAGAGAGCTGTGGAAGAACACCCATGTACAGAGTTTGAATTAATAGAAGAGGTTGATTCAAATCCATGGTTTTGTGTTTGTTCTCTGTGTATGTATGTTGAATGCTATGCTCATGAGTATTTACTTCCTATTATGCATTTGCTTTACATGCTATGTATGAATGATTTCTTGCTGAGTGTTTGAAACCTGAGANAGGAAGTAGAAGAAATGAGTTTCAATTATTTCTCTATCTAAGCAAGGATTCCTACAAGGACTGCAGTTGAATTCATCTGCAAGGAGTGCGTTGACAGAAGGCTCAGATAGTTTAACTCTTGTTCTCATTCACCCAGAAGTGAAATTGGGTTATAGGAGCCTGCAAGGAGTGCGCAGGCTAAGGAAAGTCTCAGTTGTGAATCTGAGTGGAGTGTTGAAGGACTGCTGCTGTAGGTGTGTGCAGAGTCGAAAGAACTCAACACTTGGAAGTGTTTGAGGATTGCCACAAGGAGTGCGTACAAGGGTCTTCTTGAAGACTCAGAATTGTGTGAAGCTCAGGAAGAATAAGATTTTCAAGTTCGTCGAAGAGAAGCATAGGGAGTTTGTGCTGTGGAGTGTTTGAATAGGCGCAACAAATTTATGTGCAGGAGGACCAGTTTTCACAGAGGAATACTGGGTTCATCTTGTAGAAAACATCAAAGAGGAAGAGATTGACGGTCAGGATCTTGTGGGGAGGATTAGCAAAATCCCGTCAGCCGTTGGATCTACCAAAGAAGCGAGGAGGTTATGGCCGCGTTCAGAGTCCAAGCTCTAGGGGTCGTGAGCCATTGGATTGTTGAACAGTTACCCATCAGCCATCTAATCTGACAGGGGTTGCAAAGAGTTTAACCCTCATGAGTAGAGTAAGAACCCTGAGAGGCATCGGGATATCGAGGTGTCGGGGTTCAGGAAATCGGAAGTCTTGTGGATAAGAGGTTGGGGAAGTCCATCATGAAAATCCCGACGAAGGTCAAAGCCATCCATCTGCTGGGACAGGTGGTAGGGATCAAGAGTCCATCGACATTTCAGAGCTTCAAAAGGTAAGAGTCTGAGACTTGTTGAACCCCGAAACGGCGAAAGGATCATAGCTGTAGGATCTTAGGGGGGACACGTGTCGCGTGGTCATATAGATCGGGGATGTAGTCATCGGAGTTTAGGTAAGTGAGTGTTTATAGTTTTGTAAAGTGGAAAAGTCTGAGGTTCAATATGAACCGTCCATCACTGGGGACGCGTGCCAGAAATCCAAAGAGAGTCGGGGATTGGCGTTCCGGAGGTCCTGAGACAGGATACTCTTGCAAGTTGAAACTGCAAAGTCGGATTTTCTGACAAGAGGAGAGCTCCATGTGGGGCCTAGCTGACGTCAACTCATCATAACAAGGAAATCGGGAATTTCCAGGGTGAAAACCCCATCCATCCTTGAGGACGCGTGGCCGAGATCAAAGTGATCGGGGAATCGACATTTGTGAAATCGGGGAAATCGAAGGCCAAAGCATTTTGACATTTGAAGCCGCGAAACCCTGAGGGAGATCTAGAGCCGTTGATCTCAGCAACTATTCACCGTCATTGATTTTGGTTATGGTGGAAGGGTGTCCTGGTGACGTCATATTGGGAATCTGCGAGTCGAAAGATCGGGGATTCCATGGGCAAGAGATTTTATACACTTCAACACTCGAAACCCCAAATCCCGATAGGGAATATGACTGCAGTCATATAAGGAGAGGTAACATGTACTGAACGCATAGCCTGGAGGCTAAGGCAACAAAGGAGCACATTAGGATATTGGAGATCGGGAAATCGGGAACCAAAGGGTCGAGACATCGGGAGTTTGAAAAACCTGAAACTTGATTTTCTATTCTTCTGTCATCGAAGAGAACAGTGATCGGCCTAAAGACTGTAAAGTGCCGAAAAGACCTGTGGGTCAATTTCGAAGTAGATTCTAGTGGGAATCAAAAGAGCCATTCCGGCTCGAGGGAGGAAATTGAACGATCCTTAAGACCGGGAGGTCAGGCACAGGACCTGCTGAGGTAGGTGCTCGGGTGGACGCCATCAAGTGGTATCAGAGCTTAGAAAATCTTCTTTTCTTTCTATAGCAGGGAAAAGGAGAATTCACCATGCCACTAAGGAGAAGAGATAGACAATCACCTGATCCAGAGGAGGAAATGGAAATGCCCAGAGGAAGGGGTAGAGAAGTGGAGAATCCAGAAGTAGAAAGAGATCTGCATAACTTACACGCTAGAGTTGTGGACATGGAGATAAGACAAAGGCGCACAACTGATGTAGGAGATATTAGTGAGTTTGAAAATGAAGATGATGCTGGACATGGAGAAGAAGAAATCCCAGCAGAATATGCAGCCAATGAGCGCTTACTTAAATCTGTTGCAAGAATGGGTGCAAAGGTAAAAATGGACATTCCAGTTTATGAGGGAAATCTGGATGTAGAAGAGCTTCTAGACTGGATTAGAGCTCTAGACACCTATTTTGACTATGAAGATATTGAAGAGGACAAGAAAGTCAGGCATGTCGTCATGAGATTAAAAGGACATGCAGCCATGTAGTCGGATGAACTACAAGCGGATAGGCATTGCCAAGGCAAGTAGAAAATTAAGAGATGGCACAGGATGATTGCGAAGATGAAGGAAAAATTCATTCCCAGGGACTATCAAATTTCTCTATTCAGGAGGATGCAGAACCTGAGACAGAAGCTGATGACAATAAAGGAATATACTGAAGAGTTTTATAGGTTAAATATCAGGGCAGGTCATCGTGAAAGCAATGATGAAAAAGTAGCCAGGTATATGAATGGCCTGAGATATGAGATTCAGGATGAAATGAGCATGGTGACCATCCAAATGGTGGAAGATGCTTATCAGATGGCTCTGAAAGCTGAAGAGAAGATGAGATGAAAGCAGATTCAAAGAGGTTGAGGCAGAAGTCATCCCAGGGGAAAATCAATTGCCCGGGACAAATATCAGAAGCCCAAGGAGGACTGGAAGTTCGGGCCTGAGCCTAAATAGAAAATAACTGAGAGAGGTGGCATCTCACAGCGAGGGAAATATGCTAAACAACGAGGGCAACATACTGAGCAGAGAGGAGATTATGCTGACAACAACACTTTTCCTCGTACTAGAGGTAGAGGAAGAGGAAGAGGTGGAGTAATCACATGCTTCACATGTGGAAAGAACGGGAACAAGTCTTATGAGTGTCCTGATAAAAAGAAAGAGGTTGGAGAGACTCACATCACCGAGGCACAGAGGCAAGACGTTGAGGCAGAATACGCTAAAGGCAGAAGATCGCTCATGATGCGAAAAGTCCTTTTGATGCCCGAGAAGGAGGTGGAAAGTTCAGTCCAAAGGATCAGACTTTTTAGGACTGCTTGCAAGACCAAGGGTTGGGCATGCAAGGTCATTGTGGACAGCGGTAGCACGAACAATCTCGTTTCAACCAAGATGGTAGAAAAGCTGGAGCTGGAAACGACTGATCATCCAAGTCCATATAAAGTTTCGTGGCTACAAAAAGGACATCAGGTAAATGTCACCAAACAATGCTTAGTTGAATTTAAGATAGGGGGATATAATGATAAGATATTATGTGATGTCATTCCTATGGATGTTTG
>SNQJ01S0089104.1:33309-46913 GCA_010110895.2 Picea sitchensis | reverse complement strand
AACCGATCTCCCTAGATCCACCTGGATCTAGAACAAAACAGGACAGAATATATCGCTTTCCCTAGATCTAACTATTGAATTAAATTGGAAGTGAGAATAAGAAACATACCTTGTAATCACTTCCTTAATCTTTGTTTCTCCTGCTTCGCTCTAGCGCTCTCATGCTGTCAAGATCAAAACAGCACGAACCAACCAAAGTGAAAGCAATTCTATATATTCAATATCTAATCTATACATATGATCAAGGAGTTATGTAATAAAGTAAATCTAACTTTATGGGAAAGAAACATATTGTTGTATCATATTAAATGTGAAAGAGAGATTACAACCGTTGCCTTGATGTCGTAAAGTCCCTTCCAACTGTCCTTCGTTCCCCACACACTTCTTGCTCCAAGGATTCTGAAACCATAGATCTGATAGCTACTCACAATATATCTTGACAAAGCAAATCTCAAATCCACTTCTAACCAAGCTAATAATTCCAAGCCAACAAAAAGCTCAAGAATCAACAAAGCGAACCCAAGCTTAAACTCAAAGCTAACTTTCTCCATGAGAATTCACTCTCCCTTTATAAGTTGAAGAGAATAAGATGAGGAGGTTAGGACAGTCCCACTGTCCCTTAAGCGGGAGTAAGATCCAAACCGTTAGGATGCCACCTCACCATAGAAGCTTCTCCTTCTAGAGATTCAAGAAAACACTCATTTTTTCCCGATCTTGACATTCACACTATCTATAGTGCATGCAGTGAGCTATTGTTGCACCTTGGCTATAGTGCAGCTTGTGGGAGTGGTCATTCTAGCACCACACATAGGCAACCTACGAACATCCTTTTTATAAGGTTTTTTACATAGGAGAATGTAACTACTGTCTCGGGGAAAAGTTTGCCTTCCTTCTCTCTTAGAATTAGAGACCATTGACCCCTCTGAGGTATGAGATAGGTTTACATCATTAACGATCATAGGTATAAAGAAAATAATGTGTAACGAGAGAGCCCCAAAATTATGAAGTTGACAGTGATAGGCGGCTCACTGTCGAGTAATGTGTAGGGAACGCAAAGACGATCGATTGAAATTACCTTGCCAACAAACAAGGAAATGCATTTTAATACTATATATCGAGGTAAGAATTCCCATACTCATAATACAAATGACACAAAACATAAATCTGGGCTTATGCGAGATCCATGTCAAGAGTAAGGCGGTCATGGCCAAAAATCATACACTGTGTATCCATACCAATATGACTCAAATATGAGCATAGCCACCAAAATACCTTTGTGGATCTATGTGTTAAAGACTCAAATTTGAACATAGCCACCAGACATACAATGTGGATCTATGCAACGATTTTGAATATGCTCCAACATAACACGGATGTTTGTCGAGAGAAAAATCCGGAAGGGGTGTTCATCTCCACCACTCTATGGTATGAATCTAACTATGTGATTACATGTGTTGAAGTCGAACATTTTAGAAACCACTTGATTACCATTTGTTAGTGAATACCATTAACAAGTTTGAGAGAAATCACCATTAATGTCAATGACTTTCCCGAGAACATTGGTACCGTCAAGCGAATGTGAATAAATGAGAGTGAGATTGAACACTTTCGACGGATGAAATCTTCCGTCGGGGTCAATAAATGAAAACCCATTGTGAAAGCGAGAAGCTGCCATTGAGGTATGCAAGTTCCCAGGTACCAATTAGCTTCTAAGTCTAGTTCCTGGATAAAGTGTTGAAATTGACGAGGAAGAGACTGGTCACTGGAGAGCCTTAATGTATCCCACATCAATGACCTTGAAACAAGTAGCTAAGATTTGATGTAGATGAGGTAACAAAGTGATTGAGGCCGACTCGGGGATGGTAGGCCCATGATAGAGAAACGGGACTACAGTGGCCGGCGCAATAGAAGTCTTTTTGGGTTGAACATCTTTTGAACATATTGGCGACATGACAACTATCTTGGAAATCACCCGACTCAACAACAAGGATCCGCGGACCAATTTGTAATCTTATAGGGTATGACTAGGAGACAAGTGGATTTTTCCAACCTAGACACAAGGTGAGTGAAAGGGTGTCTTGTTCAAAGGTGAATCTTCCATAGAATACAGTTTTATATACATTTCTTTCCCAAATTTAGCCCCACCATTTCGCTTATTTACCTCTTTGTTTTATGAAGCAGAGAAGGGATCACCACATATGCTTGTTGGTATAGAAACATCCCTTCCGACGAGTCTTTTGGAGTATGTTTAATGAACCTTAGGTAGGAGTGGTTTGGTCCCATTGTGTGTCTTTCGATGTTTATTTAACGGGTCCAAAGAAAGAAAACTCGTAGGTTTTTCATATTTTGAGAGTCAAAAAAGAAACACTTAAAAAGAAACTTCAGTCCCATATGGGCGCAATGTTGTTGTTGAGTCAAAAGAAAGAAAACTCCAAGGTTTTCAAGATTATAGAGTTTGGAAAAACACTTAAAGAGAACTCTCTGAGTTCCTTTTTGCTCTGATAGTCCAACGAGACCCGAAAAGGGTTAAACTATAAACTGAAACACGCATACTTCAAATACTTTTGCTCCAGTGATGAAAATAGCGAGTTGCTCGGCAATCTTTTTCGTATTTAGAGAGTCCCGAAAAGAAACAAAGAGGACTCGGGGGTTCCTTTTGATGCATAACCTTTCTGATGCGAAAAAGTGGGCGAAAGTATACTTTCGATTACATTCTCATTTGATTTCTGAACACGAAGAAGAACAAAGACTAAGAAATTTCGGGATTGTTTTTATTTTACACAAGCTTTAAAACAAAACAAAACTATGCTTGGGATAGATTTTAATTTTTACACAAAGCTTAAAAACAAAACAAAACTATGCTTGGACACGGTTTTCATTTTTACACAAGCTTGAATCGGAGGAAACTATGCTTGGGGAGGTAAATTGGTTTCATTTTTACACAAGCGAACCATAGAAAACTATGCTTGGACTGCCCAACTCATAACACATGGATGGTTGGTACTTGGCCCCTATCTTAAGAAGCTAGCGGCTCAAACTTCAACATGAAGTCTAGAGGTTGAGGCAAATGCCCCCAAGCTTTGTTTAAATATTGCAAAGGAGAATGAAATGAATCTTCAAATACTAGATGAAGGACTTGACTCCAAAGACTAGGGGAAAACTATTTCATTTTTAACTGGAAGCGACATAGAAACAAGAACTATAACTCAAGAGACCTATGTTTCATTTTTAGCAGTTTCTCTGAGAGGCATAAAAACTATCCTCAAAACCTACATTTCATTTTTTAACTTGAGGTTGCAGCAGTATAAAACTATCCTCGAAATCCGGTTCAATCCCGGACCTACTGTTTCGTTTTACCAGTTGCCAGCGAGGGAGACACAAAACTATCCTACCAATTCTCTTCTTGATCATGGTTTCCAAGGGACAATGCTCTGGAATGGCCGCCATGTCAAGGGGAAAAAAACTTCGGTCAGCGCTTCAAGGGTCTTCTTTGGAAGGAAGAAGCACCTGCGGAAGGACACCATGTCAAAAGGTCTAGCAGGTAGAGATCGAAAGGCTCTAACAACTCTATTGAAGAGATTACCATGTCAACTTCTTGGATCTAAGTCATCGAAGTTGAAGCCATGGGGCGACAATGCCACATAATTGAGTTCTTGTGGAAATCTGGAGTGACATATAAAACCCAGATTCGAGGGAAACAATCTAGTCCCGGGGGTCAATGAATGAGGTACGATCAGCAGGTCACCACTACGTCCGCGCCATTGAGGGAAGATATCACACGAAAAGAGTAGACACAGCCAGCTTTTCATGCTTAGACACAATCTTGTCCAAGGAGTAAAGAAAAATCAAGGGGTCTTGGACTACCACCATGACATCAATGAAGACGGTTTTCCCTTCCAAAGTTATATGAAACTAAGGAAGGGTCCCTAAGATTGGCCACAGTTTCTTACATTTAAAGCTAACAGTTATGCGTGGCGCGGAAGTGGAGAACAACCCAATGCTTGCCAAGAAATAGAGGAAAAAATACTAATGGGTGAACCTTCATCTATCAACATTTTGAGGAACATCCCGACCACAAACGTCTTGTAATCTAGAAAGATGTAAGAGGGAAGCTGAGTCCAGTTAGTACATCCCAAATCAAAACGGATGGCCTCTTTACTTGCAGAGGTTTCCACAGGAGAAGGAGAATACCCGACACGGCTGATGCGTATCAATGAGAAAAACGCTGAGGAAATTATCCCGGTTTACACTCTCTAGAGGAGAGTAGGATGCGTAGATGGAGAACCAGATCAACCACTTGAGTTTCATTCTCCAAAGGGAGAATGGGAATTGACCAGTGGAAACGAATGGTAAGCTTGGGTTTCCCACTCTCTAACGGAGAGTGGGGTTGTCGAGGATAATTTGTCGGATCAACCATTTTGTCAACCGGTTCAACTAAGGGCGTGACCCGATTGACGACATGATCAATCGAATTGACCGGTGAAGGGGCCGGCGAGGATCATTCCATCAACTATAGGTGGGGTGAGAGAAGCTTGCGATAAGCGGTTGGAAGTTGAAGTTGTGAAGATCATGTCTTCCGGTAATTTCAAGGCTTCATATTATACGAGGGCAAGGTGGAGTGAGATAGATCCCTTGCATAACATGCAGGGAACTGACTTGACTTTTCTTCTTCACAGCGTCATCGCTGACCTTTAATTAGGCGGAAGTCATCGGCATGTTTATTCGAGCTGCTTGGCCTTGCGTGGGTTAGGCGAGGATGTGTGAATAATGCTTCTATAACCTTGGATGAACCGGGGGAAATCATCCTTAGAAGATGGCTACCCTTACAAAAGTACACAGGGGGTACTTGGGTTCACGGGTTGTTTGGGGCGATCTTGACACATCATCAACACTCCGGCATGATTAGCGATGGCGAGTTTGTTTTCCAACATGTTTGGCCGTGGTTGGAAGTTTGGACCCTTGCTATTTTTTCTTCTTCTTATTCTTCCTTTTCTTCTTCTTCTTATTCAGCGAGTTACTAGCTTCAAAACTTCACCCGACAAAGAAGATGAAATGGAAAGCGACCTACGAGAAGGTGAAGAAGATCTTCTTGGTGAAGATGGTGAAGGATCAACATGAAGTTTATGTTCTTGGGGGGAAGTGCTTTTGACTAAAGCACTAACTGCATTTTTTATTACCTGAGTGGAAAACAACCTTATTGGTAATCCAATTGTGAGACACGGAAGGCTCAAAGTAGCGATAATGAGGACCCAATGTTTTAGTGAAGGAAAAATGAGGTTCTGGGCCGAGGTTCCTTATTGGTCATTCGAGGCAGCGCCATTAAAAATCCAATCTACAAGTCACTAGGGAAAACAAAGCGACTGGCAAAAATCTAGGAAACGGCGACAAACAAAAGACGCTTCTCACAATGGGCATTTAGTTGGTGATGAAATCAACGTCGCTGGGAACAAAATAAGAAGGGGGCGGAATCTAGGCCGGTGGAAGAATTTCCGTTGACTGACCCTTAGCAATGGACACACCCCACAGTGCAAGCTCCACACACATAATACGGTGGGTGCCAACCTGCTCAAGAACCCAGTGAGTTTGGCCAATGTCGATTCGAGGTACCGTGAGGGCTTTGCCCCTCCACGGTCACACCTACGTGTAAAGAACCTAGAAAGATAGGCCACTAGGGTTACCACAAACAATAAATCACAGGGAGCAGGTCATCAGTTTGATCCACGTACAGGGAAGGGTATCTAGCTTCAATCAACAGGAGGCTTCCACTCATCATTGTGGGTATACCTTCGTGATCTCAAGTATCACGGTGCAATATCTAGCGATGTCAGCGGAATTCAATTAATACGCCAACATTAATACGACCTAGTGTTTGACCCATATGTTAGAAAGGAGACTTCCTAGGATGAAATGCAATAATTAGGGTTTATCCCCTAACTCAAGATTATGTTTGTTTACTGCAGCTTTGGAAAGTTATCTTTCAAACTTATTCCAAATCCCTACAACTAATCTAATAGCGGGTTTTCTGAAGATAAAAATATCTAATCAATTTTTATAAACGCTTCATTTTATGGCTGTTGTTACTCAAGGGAAACAGATGGTGATGGTGTTTTGGCCCGGCTAATTGTGAAACAACTAGAGAAGATGCAATCGTTTCATTTAAATTAGAAATGCTATAAGAAGGAGAAAGAAACATTTCGCGATTCCCATATGCACAATGTCCCAAAATATATTAATGTAAATATAAATCCTTTTAATTTAAGCTGCTTCAAAATGCAAGATGCCCCACAATTTATTATAAAACAAGAGAAATTAAATCTTTTGTTTCAAAAATTTCCTTCACAAAAGAAATAATGAACTTTCTTAAAACAAAGGAACCCAAACAAAAAGTTTTCTTATAAAGCGAACTACTCAGAAGAAATCTGATCTTTCCTAAACAATTCTAAAGAAAACTAACGCTTTGTAATTGAGACACTCAAAGCATGAGACTAATCCTTCAAAACTAAACAAGGAAAAGATGGTGAACAAAGGGCACAAAGAATGTCAAGTAGACTGTAAAGAGATCAATATAGGTTCCAAAAGTTTAATCCAGTTGTTCAAAGCAAAAGCGGGCATCAAAAAATGACAAGACCTAATCCAAAATTTCACCAACAACAAGGTTAAATTTGGGGTATATTAGAGTCTTGAGAATTAGGTATTCTTGCGAGACAGAGACATGGGTTATTTGCAGGAGTGTTAGCCTTGGACTAAACACCGGTCGCGAACCCAAGTGATCTCGCGGGAGCCACTAAAAGTGCAGTCACGAGAATGCATAACAAGAAAATTTTGAAAAGGGCAAAGAAATTACGAGCTCCACCAGGATCCAAATAGTCTTGATGGATACCACGGACTCCCGGAGAGATCATAAATCAAGCAATCAAAGCAAGGAAACTAGACTAACTAGGAGGAAATGTCAATTAAGCCGATATGGTACATCCAATTTTGTTTCAAGATTAATATGTAGTCACGGACACAAACCGATCTCCCTAGATACACCTGGATCTAGGGAGATTGGTTTTTTGTCCGCACTTACGGATTTACCTAGATCTAACTATTGAATTAAATTGGAAGTGAGAATAAGAGACATACCTTGTAATCACTTCCTTAATCTTGGTTTCTCCTGCTTCACTCTAGCGCTCTCATCTTTGTCAAGATCACAACAACCACGAACCAACCAAAGTGAAAGCAATTCTATATATTCAATAGATAATATATACATATGATCAAGGGGTTACGTAATAAAGTAAAATCTCTAACTTTATGGGAAAGAAACATATTGTTTGTATCATATTAAATGTGAAAGAGAGAGATTACAATAGTTTCCTTGATGTCGTAAAGTCCCTTCCAGCTGTCCTTAGTTCCCCACACACTTCTTGCTCAAAGGATTATGAAACCATAGATCCGATAGCTACTCACAACCTATATTTGAGAAATCAAATCTCAAAGCCACTCTAACCAAGCTGATAGTTCCAAGCCAATCAAGAACAATCTTATGAACCAACAAAGCTAACCCAGGCTCAAGTAACTTTCTCCATGAGATTCCTCTCCTTTTATAATTTTGGAGAGGGATAAGGGTGGGGAGGTTAGGATGATCCCAATAAATCATGGCAGGTAAGATCCAAACCATTAGGATGCCACCACCTCACCATAGAAGCTTCTCCCTTTAGAGATTGAGAGGAAAATGCTCATTTTTCCCGTCTTTGACATTCTGTACCCTAGCTATAGTGCAACCTGCTGAAGCTGTTAAGCACCGGCTATAAGTGCAACCTATGAGAATTGGTCATTCTCACACCTTGCCTATATAACAACCTACGAACATCCTTTTTATAAGTTTTTACATGGGACAATGCAACTTCTTTTCTAGGGAAAAGGTTTTCTTCCTTCTCTCTTAGGAACTCAGACCACTGACCACTCTGAAGCTAAAGATGAGTTTACCACATCATTAGCGATCATAGGGATGATGAAAATAATGTGTAACAACTAGATTTATTGTCTTGAGGGTGGCAATGATCAAGGGTTTTGGTTCGAGAATTTTGTGATGGCTTTATTCTGATGGGAGATCTATGGTATTGATTTTTTCAGGGGAAAAGAAATAGGTGAGCAATTCGAAAATGGATATCAAGAAGTTTAATGGAAAAAGTTTTGAGCTTTGGAAGATCAACATGGAATATCTATTAATTGGACAGATATCCAATGGATCTGATGGATCGAGGGTAATGCACCTACAAGAACTAGAGATAGTGGAAAATTTGGATCGAGAGGAGAAGAGAAAAATATGACTATGTCTCTCAGATTGGTATGCGAATGTGTAAGAAGAAACTGACAAATATTTATGGGATAATTTTTGGAAGTTGTATCAGTCTAAGTCTATGGCCGAAGATTCCTAAGAAAGAATCTTTATAACCCGAGGATGAGGGCCAGTTTACACCGGTGGCCAGAGCATTTAGAACACCCTTCTGTCTTACATTAGTAGTGGAGTTAATATCACGGTGAGATTAAAATTCGAGGATGAATAAGGTATCAATTTCTTGTCCATGCTTTAGAGTCATGGGATAGTATGGTTGTGGCCATAGGTAGTAGCCTATAACTTCATTGAATTTTGATGAAGTGAATTCTCATCCATGTTTTCGGAGGAGATGAGATGAAGAATATGGAAGGACATAGTACAAACACATTATTTGCAAGAGGGATGCTCGCAGGAAAATATATCTAAGTCTAAGAGTAGATCTAAATATCTCAGAAAATTTTGTAAAGGTATATATTTAGAGATGTAGGAAAATAAGCATACTACAAAGCGGTGTAGATCCAAAATTGGAAAAACAAAGGGATGGCCAATGAAGAAGTTCCTTCTATAGAGAAGAACTCAAAGTGTTAGGTTATGAGAAAAGATTTATAAAATATCTTCCTTTTTTCCCACTTTTCATGATATTATTTTGATTGAATTTTTGGTTATTTAGGAACAAATAGGATAGAAATGAATAATATACCCTTTAGCGTTGATTGTTGGAGGTTAGATTACATAGATTCTAAATATGATTGGAATTATCTGGTTTTATTTTAGGATTGGTTAAATATTGTCAGACCCAAGATAGCAAAGGAAATCATGGAGATATATGGCTTCGTAGGAGGGTGAAGAATTTATGAAGCGCCAAAGCGGTTTTGAATAATTGAGTTGCTCATTCAGCAATAATAAAACATTCCAAAGGATCTCTCGTTCCTCGGGATGGATTAATTTACTTAGATTATTGTAATATATAAGGGTTAAATAGATCTTGAAGAAAAGATATATTTTGCACTCAAGAATAGAGAATATAAAATTGCTATGCGTTAGGAATTTTTGTAGAAATGTTATTTTCCAACTATGAAATCAATAGAATCTTAGAGCGATTTTATCATTTCTATATACTAAATTTCAAATAACAGTAACTGGGACCAAGGGGCCTAGTGGAAGGAATTTTTTATTCACGATGCATGGTGTATCAACTCAAATTTTGTCTTGTGATTCAATTTTCTTTTTAAAGTAGTTAACAAAAGCATAAGTGTGTTGATGGTTTCATGTCCATTGCAAGAAATAGATATTCCCAAGTATTGAATGATTTTTGTTCCAATTCCCATCACTGAGATTCGATGTGTGAAGGCTCCTCATAAGTTCACATTTGTGATTCCTTTCATAAGTTTACAAAACTTTGCAGACTGCTTTCATTTATTTTACATTTGTTGTTCCTTTAAGCTAGAATATAGTTGTTGTTCCTTTCAATTGAAATATGATTGTCGTCTCTTTTAGTTATATTAGATCTGCGATTTCCTTTCCATAGATGGAGTAATTCACCTTTCTCTTTTCAGCAATTCTGATTCATAATGATAGAAATTCCTACAAGTCTTTATCTAGATTCAATTACTGCTCTTAGAGTGAATTCAATAGATTAGCTAGTTCCTTTCCTTTTGCATAGTTTTAGATTTCAATCCCTAGAATCTTTAATGAATGTTTGAGGAACGTGATTGTTGACAAGAAACTTCGAGATACGCTTTTTTGCTACATGATTTTAGCATAATGAAAGCTATCTTATAGACTTTGCCGATATTCTTTGAGATAAAAGGTGAATCCTCGGGTTGATAAATTAATGTTGTTAAACTAAGGTTGTTTTAGCACATCTTTAGAGCCCAACATTTTGGTGCCATTTTCGAGGAGAATGTCAAGGTAGCATAGATTATGCCTTTGGAGGATGAGGTATGAATATGGAAGGTAAGAACCTACACATGCAATGAGTAAGATGCTTATACGGTATCACGTCGGTGGCATGACTAGAGTTTACATGGGTGTTTTTTCCTTTTGTTGTGTGAAGTTTGTATGACTAAGAAGAAATATCTTGAAAAACCAAAACCTCCACCAAAATTACCAAACCCCAGGGCTCGATTCTCCATGGAATAAGGATTACTTTCATAGATGACATCATCCAAAAAACTTAAGCCTGGGTTGGACCCTAGAAAGGATCCAACTAAATCCTGAGATTAGGCTTCACCAACTATAGCCCGCCGAGATTCATATAAAGCCCAGAGGAATGAGAGCTAAGGTTTTCAAAATCACACAGATATTCTACCCCTCAACCTTTTAGGAGAGGGAAACTCTTGTAACTTGGAGGAAGGATAAGGAGAAACTAGTGGGATAAATAAGACAGACCCACACCACCCAATCCACAGATCTCACACCAAAGAGGCATACCTGAAATTCCAGATAGAGGGAGTGTAATCAGATCCCCTAGAAAATCGGATAACCAATCAATTCAAATAAAATATCCGGATCAAGAAATCCATAAATATTTTTGGCATATTTTTGATAAAATGGCACAACCAAATCCACAGCATCCCCAGACTTCCACTTTGGAAATATCCAATAGTTGATTCAATTGCCAATGTCCCCATGAAGGTTATTCCCCTACAAAACCTAAAAACCTTTCATGGATTAATCTCCCGAGGAGCTTCGGACGCATTCTTCTTTGGGTGAAAATGTTTTTATGTAGAGGGGATGATTACACCTTTGAACCCCAAAAAAATTAAAACTATTCCCCTCCACTTTGAAGGGAGCAGCCATACGTTGGTTCATGGGATTAGGGAGAGGAACTATAAACTCATGGGATGAAATGAAACGAGCCTTCTTGACAAAATATCAGAATCATTGTAGAACCAAAGACTTAAAAGATGAAATATTTCAAATGAATGCAAACGAAAATGAATCATTAGAAGAATATGTAGAGATATTTCAATATAATTTACAAAGATCCCCCTATGGCACATTACCAGGGGGAAGTACTTAAGGCAAATTTGATTAATGGTATGAAAGATGAATGGGTAGAAACATTGATTTAATGGGGAAGGGTGACATTTTTCAAGAAACTTATGATGACATTATCTATTGTGCATCAGTGTTCAAGAGGAAGTTCATGAACCCGGATCGGGGATAGGTACCCCTTCACGAAATAACAATATTTCCAGCGGGGGTGTTACTCGAGCGAAAGTTGGTAATCTCTTAGAAAACTTTAAAATAGACATTAAGACACTCTGACTACACAATTGGATGTGTTACAGGCCAAACAGAAAAAAATAGAAGTAGAACAAACGTTAGCCATATTTTTCCACAAAAAATGAATCATTAGAAGAATATGTAGAGATATTTCAATATAATTTACAAAGATCACCCTATGGCACGCTACCAGGGGAAGTACTTAAGGCAAATTTGATTAATGGTATGAAAGATGAATGGGTAGAAACATTGAATTTAATGGGGAAAGGTGATATTTATCAAGAAACTTATGATGACATTATCCTATTGTGCATCAGGTGTTCAAGAGGAAGTTCATGAACCAGATCAGGGATAGGTACCCCCTTCACCAGAAATAACAATATTATCAGTGGGGGTGTTACTCGAGCTGAAGTTGGTAATCTCTTAGAAAACTTTAAAATAGACATTCTGAGCACTCTGACTACACAATTGGATGTGTTGCAAGCCAAACAAAAAAAAATAGAAGTAGAACAAACGTTAGCCATATTTTTCCACAAGTGCAGAAGGAAACATGGCCCAAGGGATTGCCCTTTGGACGCGGTCCAGGTTTGCGCTATCTGTGCCAAGGATCATGACACAGAACAATTCCCATCACTTCCTAGAATGAAATATGTCTTTAGGGAAGAAAAAGAAGAAACAAAACCATTATATCTAATGGCTCAGCATCGTCAATGGCAGAAAATATCGTTCCAATAAGAATAACGTGTAATTGGTGGCAGGAGATCTGCAATTAATAGCATCAGAGTAGACATCATAGATTTCCTTGATTTGCTGCAAAGATTTTTCCAATTGGGTTTGCACCTTTTTATCTTCTCTTGGGCTCTGGTGAGTGTAATATAGGTTTCACCCTCTGTTGTTGTCATGTCCTTCAATTCTTTAACAATCCTTTAATATTCAGTCCTAGTTACCATTCCATGTTGGTGTTGGACCAATGCTTGCTGGGCTTGCATAAGTTCGGATTTTATTCTATCGATGGTGACACTCTGTGCTTGAGATTGAGATGCTTGGTATTACTCCATAGTGCTCATCTCTTCCCTCGATTGAGTTAATGCTTCCTGGACTTGTGTAAGTTCTGCTTCCAACCTATCCACAATAATACTCTGTTTCTGGGACTGGAGTGCTTGGTGTTCTTCCATAGTCAGCAACTCACTTATGTTTTGAATCAGGGTTTGTTGAGACTGCATCAATTCCTCCTCCAATCTTCTGATGGTAGCATTCTGCTCAAGGAGTTGAGCTGTCTGCACCTCAAAATTAATTGCTTTTGTAGCTATCATATTTTCCCGTGTCTCTAGAGGAGGTGCTTCCTCATTCTGGGCTACTATTTCTTCTACTACTATTTCTTCAGGGTCTATTTGTATCCCTACATAATTTTTACTGACTACTTCTTTAGGAAGAGGGTTTCTTCCTTGTACTCTGGCCCTTTTGTTCTTCTTTCTTTTGTGGGTTTTATTTGTCTGTTCTAATTGTTTCCTCAATTCCTTAATAATTTCCTTGAGTTTAACTACCTTCTTCTTTAATACTTCAACCTTCTTAGCCTTTTTCTTCAATAGTTTATTTTCTTTTTTTAACTTTCTAATTTTCTTATGGATTTTGGTTGATTTTTGTTTATGGGAGGTCTCAAGGCATTCTTCACTCTAGTTAGCAGATGGTTGTTCCTCTATTCCTTCCAATTGTTATGTCTGTCCAAGAGGGCTTCTTGTTTCGAAATGGGGTTCTTCCTGTGCTTTGTCCTAAGGAAAATACATTTCAATATCAGGAAAATCTTCAACTATTTTTTAAGAGGAGGGTTGTTCTGTATGTATTTCTAGATTATTTGTGCCACTGTCAAGTGAGGTTCCCAAGATTCCCAAAACCTGGGCTATTTCTACCTCATAGCTCTTCATAAATTGTTTTGCCAAATGTGACAATGTCGGTTGGGTGTCTTCCTGATCATTCCTCTGTGAGGTCTATTCTTCTTGCCTAATTCCTTGAGCATTCTCACGTGGAGACTGTTCTGTAGAGTTCTGAAGTT
>SNQJ01S0089104.1:21969-33299 GCA_010110895.2 Picea sitchensis | reverse complement strand
CTGGTGAAATCCTCTAGGTACTAACTACTAGCTCCTTGATCTCTAATAAGTACCATGCAAAAGCATCATTGTTTTCCTTCATCTTCTTTGGGTCTATTGTTCTCCTAAGATAAGTGTAGTGGGTTGTGCCATACTTTCCTGTCGTTTCTATGTACTTGTTGTACACCAATTCTTTCCACCCTATCAATGTAATGAGGATAAGTAACCATGAGTAGTGGAACTTAGAGCCCCAATCCTATGTGTGTTTCCATTATTCTAGGAATGAATTGAGAAAGTGCGGGGCCTAGCTCATATAGATCCCCTTCGTGCATTACGTTGTAGCTGCTACCACTCCTGCTAGAACTTCTTCCTTCCTACACTTGTGCATCAGTTTCCACCATAACATCCTTGTGGAAACTCTTGTCATGGGATCATTGATGTCACTGATCTGGATCCCCTATTCCCTCTCTCTGTGCCATATTTTTCCTTAATCTCATCGGATCTAGGTTAGGGTTACATACTCAACAATCTAGGGCATCAATGCCCATGGATCCTCTACACCAAGAGAACTTCTTAATTCTCACAGATTGTTTTAATGAATCTGAAAAATTCTTCAAAGTTTCCACCTTCATCAACAACACTTTATTTTCTTCAACCATGTCTCTCATAAAGTGATATTGAATATCAATATGCTTTGTCTTTGAATGATAAGACAGGTTCTTCGCAAGAAAAAATGCACTCTAACTATCACAATCTATCCTTACATCTTGTTGTACCAACCCAATACCTGAACACAATATTTGTAACTATATTGCTTCCTTACTTGCATGAGTGGTTGCCATATATTCAACTTCTGTAGTTTAAAGTTCCACTACAACTTGTCTTTTTCTCATCCAACTGATTTCTCCTTCAAACAGGTTAAACACATACCCACTTGTATATCTCCTACGATCCAAATCTCCAAGCCAGTTTGCATCCGAAAATCCATCTATGTCCAACACTTTGTCCAATCCTGGTCTTCCTTGGTAGCACAATCCATAGATAGCAATGCCACGCAAATACTTGAAAAACCCTTTTTACTATTGTCCAATGCTCCTTCCTTGGTTTTGAAATATACCTTCTCAAAACTCTCACTTCATGTGCAATGTTCGGTCTAGTACAGACCATTGTACATATCAAACTACCAACTACACTCACATATGGAACATGAGACATGTCCTCCTCCTATTTTAGTTTCTTGGGACACTGATACACATATAACTTTACACCAATAGGAATAGGGACCTTGACCGGTTTACATTCCTGGATATTAAACCTATGCAATATTGTCTCGACATATTTTCTTTGATTTAACCATAATTTCCTCTTTTTCCGATCTCTTTTAATTTTCATTCCCAAAATGAAATTTGAAGCACCGATATCCTTCATGTAAAATTTAGAGGACAATCGAGTTTTCACATCCTAGATAATCTCCTTATTGTTTCCTATCAGCAACATCTTATCCACATACAAGACCAAATAAATCAAATGATCACCAATTAATTTAAAATACACACAATGATCATCTTTGCTTATTGTGAAACCAAGTCCCAACATATAAGTATAAAAATTTTGATACCACATCCTTGGTGATTGTTTTAAACCATACAGGAACTTTTTCATCTTTCATACCAACTCATTCTTTCCCTTCACAACAAATGCTTTTGGCTGCTTCATATAGATTTCTTCTTCCAGATCCCCATGTAGGAATGTTGTCTTCACATCCATTTGTTCTACTTCAAAATAAAATGCAGATAACAAAAATATTATAGAAGTTAACTTGGCAACATGATAAAAAATCCCACCAAAATCAATTCCCTCAACTTGGGAATAACCCTTCGCTACTAACCGAGATTTGTATTTCTCCACTTTTCCTTCTCCATTCAACTTCTTTTTAAATACCCATTTGCTGTGAATGGGATTTCTTCCAATTGGAAAATCAACTAGATCCCAAGCCTCATTCTTATCCAAGGCTTCCATTTCTTCATCCATGGCCTTTTTCAATATCTTTCCATCATCTAAATCCATTGCCTCTCTGGCAGTTCTAATATCATCATCAATAATAGACAATGAAAAATTAGAACGAAAATCATATGGAGTATACCTTTCCGATATCCTTCTTTGTCGAAACGATCTCCTCAATACTAGATTATGAAGATATTCTTGTTCTGATTCATGTTCTTCTATAGAGTCTGATTCATCATCCTTTAAATCAAACTATATTTTCTCTAGTTCTTCCTTACTTGGTAGGACTTCCTATTTAACAACATCCTTCATTTCTCTAAATACCACATCTCGGCTATACGCAACTTTCTTAGTCTCTGGGTTCCAAATCTTATAACCTTTGAGACCATATTTATACCCAATAAAGATACACTTTTCAGCCTCATTATCTAGCTTACTCATTTTTTCCTTTGGCACATGAACATATGCCTTACAACCAAATACCTTCAGATGTGTGAGAGAAGGCTTCATACCATTCCATACCTCTTGTGGAGTCTTGTCATCCAGTGCTGATGAGGGTGATCTGTTGACTAGGTAACATGCAGTACCCACCATCTTTTCCCATAATTCTTTCCCTAACCTGGCACCACTGAGCATGCACTTTGATTTTTCCATCAATGTCATGTTCATCCTTTCTACAAATCCATTTTTCTGAGATGTATATGGAGTATTCGTATTCCTTGCTATACCACACTTCTTACATAATTCTTCAAATTCATTACTGTAGAACTCTCCACCATTATCTATCCTCGACACCTTAATTCTTTTCTTTGTATGATTCTCAACAAGAGCCTTAAAATATTTAAACCTGTCAAAGACTTTAGATTTCTTCCTGAGGAAATATATCAAAGTATTCCTCAAGAAGTCATCTATAAATTAGACATAATACACATATTTTCCCAATGATGGAACCGACACAGGTCCAAACATATCACTGTGAACTAACTATAAAATTCCTTCTACCCTCATTGCACCAGAGGGGAATCTTACCTGATTCTAATTCCCATATACACAATGTTCACAGAAATCAAAATTGAGAGAGGAGTTATACATACCCTCAACCATACATTTACCATGTAGTAGTCGAAGACCCTTCTCTCCGATATTCTCCAGTCTTTGAAGCCACATCATAACATTTTCTCCAAAGACTGTATGAGTTCTTTCTTCTTCAACTCCAATATCAAGAACAATGGAAATATTACACCCATAACTAATAGTGCTTCGTTGCAGCTTTTATAGAGTTCCAAACTAAACTCCTTTCAACAACACCATCTCTCCTTGAATCATCTTGCAGGTTTCCTTTTCAAATATTGTTTTTACCCCTGCATCGTCCATTTTTCTTACAAAAATCAAATTTCTAGTCAAACCTGGGATGTGCAGAACACCAGGTAGTGTTCTAATCCTTCCATCTATCAGACTCAAATTCAATTTTCCTCGTCCTATGATTCTGGTTGTCAAGTCATCACCTAGGAAAACATTACTTCCATCCTACATTTCATATTCACAGAACCACTCACTATGGGGAGTCATATGAAAGGATGCACCTGAGTCAACCAACCATGCCTCATGATATTCATGTGTTCTTGAAGAAGCCAAGTACACATCCCCTCCTTCTTCCTTGTGTTGAGCTCTAAATATGTCTAAAAAAAACCTTAGTTTAATATTAATTTATCAATCCGAGGATTCGTCTTTTATCTGAAAGAATATTGGCAAAGTCTATGCAGATAGCTTATAGAGGCTAAAATCGTGTAGTGAAAGAAGATCTGTTTTTTTCAACAATCAAGTCCTCAAACATTTATTAAAGATTCTAGGGATTCAAATCTAAAGCTATGCAAAAGGAAAGGAACTAGCTAATCTATTGAAGTCACTCTAAGAGCAGTTATTGAATCTAGACAAAGACTTGCAGGAATTACTATCATTATGAATCAAAATTGCTGAAAAGAAAAAGGTGAATTACTCCATCTATGGAAAGGAACAGATACTGTAATCTAACTGGAAAGAGATGGCAATCATATTTCTATTGAAAGGAAAAACAACTATATTCTAGCAGAAATGAACAACAAATGTAAACTAATGAAAGGAACAACAAATGTAAACTTATGAAAGGAACAACAAATGTGAACTTATGAGGAACCTTCATGCATCGAATCTCAATAATGGGAATTGGAAAAACAATCATTAAATACTTCAGGGAATATCTATTTCTTGCAATTGACATGAAACCATCAACACACTTATGCGTTTGTTAACTACTATAAAATAAAATTGAATCACAAGACAAAATTTGAGATGATACAATTACAGATCGAACAGTAGCTCCTTCAGACTGGGCTCTCAATCCTTAGAAGAACTGTTATTGAAAACTCAGTATATAAAAATGGAAAAACTGCTCGAGGCTTCTATTGATTTCATAGCTATTACAACATTTCTACAAAAACTGTTAACGCATAGCAATTCTATATTCTCTATTCTTGAGTGCAAAATCTCTCTTTTCTTCAAGATCTATTTACCCCTTATATGTTACAATAATCTGGGTAAATTAAGCTATCCTGAGTATCGAGAGATCCTTAGGATTTCTTTACTATTACAATGAGTAACTCAATTATCTTTAAAACTACTTTGCGCCATAAAGTCTTCAACCTCCAATAGCTTGCGCATATTCAAGATTCCCCTTGCTCTCTTGGGTTTGACAATATTTAACCAATCCTGCAATAAAACCAAAAAATTCCAATCATATTTAGAATCTATGCAATCCAATCTCCAACAATCAACACTAAAGGGTATATTGTTCATTTTCTATTCTATTTGCTTCTAAATAACCGAAAATTTAATCAAAATAATATCATGAAATGTGGGGAAAAGGAAGATATTTATACCTTTTTCATAACCTAACATACCCTCCATCTTACCTTCTTGCATGTCCTCGTGCAAGACGAGACTTTACATGTAAAGAAGTAATGTTGTAATATGGAAAGGTTGGTTCACCTGGCCTTCTGAACCCATTGCTTCTTTTGAGTTCTCCAAAAGCAACATCCTCCCTTTTCTTGTTAATTTGATAATCTTTTTGGTAACTTTCTGGAGGGAACCAGATGATAGGGGGATTATATCTACACCCAATCCAAGTAGGTCCTTCCTCTTAGAGAAATCTAGAATACCTCTCTATTCTGAAGGTAGTTGCAAATAAATTTCTATACCCAAAGGGCTCCCTACTCTTTAATTCACTAGAGGAGGCATCCCATCTCAATTTAGAAGCAGCAAGAGTTTCCCCCTTAAGCTCCCTAAAGCGAGTGATACCTGAACGTATGACCTGGAGATGGATGGGGGCCAAGGAGTCTATGACCCCTTTCCTTTTCATAAAAGTTTTATGTCACATAATGGCTGGAAAAGACTTTGGAGGCTCCCCCCTAACCCAAAGATCCAACCCAACTTCCCCTTTTAGGAAGGTTTTATGAGCTTTACCCCATCTGACTTGATTCTGATTGAATGATAGAAATGCCTGAAACTGTATATCACCTATGAATGGACCAGGGTTATCTTCCCTGTTGTCTTCCAGAATGAAATTATGAAAGTATAATTCACACAAAAAGTATTGTACCTTTTCATCCTGCTCTCTGAAACATGAAATAAACTCAGGTACAGTGGCAAAAGAAATAGGTTTTCCTTCTCTGATGGCCTTCACTCTCAATAAAAAATATCGTTCCAATAAGAATAATGTGTAATTGGTGCCTTTCTCTTTCTTCCCCGGGTAGTATAACCAACAAGCTCCTAGTAGCACATGGTAGGGTCAGTCGTTTACTAATCAAAACTGGCAACCCCAGCAATATCCACCTACAAATCCCGCTTGGAAAAACCAGCCCATTGCAATCACTGCTTGGCAGAATCAACCAACTACAACTTCTACCTGGCCTAACTCACAATATCCCACCTCATCCTCGAAAAAATCCAATAACAACATTTACCCTTCACAGTGGCCCAACATGACTGCCCAAAACCCAAATTGGAATCAGAATTGGCAGTGCCCCATGGGATAACCAATCAACCCATGGGGATGGCCCCTCAAACTCAGCCTACGTTACAAGCCCCACTTCAATTGTCCCAAAATCCACAATCCCAATTTCTCCCTCAACTACCAACCCAACCTCACCCAAATCCAAATAACAGATCGACTCAGCTTGTCCAGATTATGGAAAATGGAGAAGGAGAGATCAGCTCAGTAGGGTGCAACGAACTAAGATTAAGGTTGGGATGAATAATCTCCCCTGAAGAAAATGAAGTTTTTCAAGGGCAGGAGAAACTACCAACAATAACACCTCTGACTGTGGAAATAACAGAAGAAATCAAGTGAGGGGGAGACACAGTCGAATCAAAAGATCCTGATAAGGGTGCAACACCCTCCCCTCTATTCCCCGAAAGATTGATGATAGAAAAACCAAGCGTATATCCCAACTTCGACCTTGTAGGGGAACTCAAGAATTTATATATCAAGATTCCACTCCTGCAAGCTCTTTAGGACATCCCCATCTACGCAAAAACAATCAAAGAGCTATGTGGGAGAAAACCTGTTAGAAAAAATAAAAATCCATCATCAACAGTCTTCATGGTAGGACCCTTATCGGATCTAATTTTAGGTAGACAAGAACCAATTAAATATGTAGATCTAGGGAATCCCATAGTAACTGTTCAAATATAGGGATGCTCTTTTCCCAATACACTAATTGATTTGGTAGCAGCCATCAACAACCTGACTATGGAAACTTGCAATACCCTGGGTTTTAACTCCTTTGAACCCACAAAAATAATGCTGCAGTTGGCAGACCGATCACTAGTTTGACCAGTTGGCACATTACATGATATAGCCATCTCCGTCGACTCTTGGGAATATCCAGTGGACTTCCTCATCATCAATCCAAAAGGTGGACTTGAAGGGCATCCATTGATACTGGGCAGGCCATGGCTTGCAACAGCAGATGCGTACATAAGATTTCGAACAAGAAATATGAAAATCACTAGAGGGGGTATCACGAAGAACCTCATTTTATATCCTCCTACTAAACCTAGTCCAACTTTTGTATATCCACAATTTCCACCATCACGATACCCAAAGAGGGATTTACGATCCCCTCTTATGTAGGAAAAATCCCTTAAACTTAAAAATCAGTTAGAGGATGACGTAATCAGTGGGCTTATCAATAATCCAGCCACCATGAGAAACCCGACATGCCAGATGCTCCAAGCTATTCTAGACTATGAAGCACAGGGGGACTTGCTGGAATATTTAATGGAACAACAAATTCCAACTACGGTCGTCCATAACAGCAAACCCGTCGAGATCGCACTCGGGAGGCCTCTAAACATCAATGCCAATTTAGATGAACAACAACAACAAAAGTTAATTCATGTCCTCTCCAAATACCAGCAAGATTTTGCATGGGAATATTCTGATTTGAAAGGTATTGATCCACAACTCTGTACACGCCACATTTATGTTGAAAAAGAAGCTTGTCCTATCCGCCAACCACATAGAAGATTAAATTCTCACCTCAGGGATATCGTTAAAGAATAATTACAAAAACTATTGGACATAAATTGTATATATCCCATATCAGATAGTCGATGGGTTTCCCCACTAGTGATTGTCCCAAAGAAAAATGGGAAATGGCGCATCTGTGTCGACTACAAGGAACTTAACAAAGCCACTCAAAAAGACCACTTCCCTTTGCCTTTCATTGACCAGGTCCTAGATACTTTGGCAGGAAAGAAATTATTTTCTTTCCTAGATGGTTTTAGTGGGTACAATCATATTCAGATCACCCCAGAAGATCAAGATAAAACCACATTCACATGCCCCTGGGACACTTTTTCATACAAAGTATTACCATTTGGACTTTGTAACGCTCCAACTACCTTTCAAAGGGCCATCCTGAGCATATTCAGTGATCTGATCAGCGAAGGACTTGAAGTCTATATGGATGATTTCACTCCTTATGGCGATGACTTCGATCAAGAACTAAATAACCTAGAGAAAATACTAGAACGATGTATCGTGACCAGGTTATGTTTAAGCCATGAAAAGTGTCACATGATGATGATAGAAGGTGTGGTACTAGGGAATTATATCTCTGCAGATGGAATTAGGGTAGACCCAACAAAGATATAGGTAATCCTTAATCTACCCACACCACACACACAAACTGAGGTACGTAGTTTCCTTGGCGCTTCAGGATATTATCGTAGGTTTATGGAAACTTTTGCAAAAACCATTGCGTCTTTACATGATTTGACTGGTAATGTAGAATTTTAGTGGTCTGACAAGTGTGATGTGGCATTTGCAGGACTCAAAATGTTGATCTCAACAACACTGGTGTTGAGGGGGCCAAATTGGAAAATACCATTCCACATCTCCACCGATGCATCAGATATTGCCATAGGCATTGTCCTTGGATAGGAGGAGGAGAAGAAACCTTATGCAATTTATTTTATTAGGAAGAATCTTAATCCAGCTGAACTTAATTATACAGTAATAGAGAAAGATTTTTTAGTTGTTATACATGCCATCAATAAATTTTGTCATTATATAACAGGCTATCCGGTCATTCTGTATACCGATCATTCTGTTATCAGATATCTGGATAATAAACCAATAACTAATGGATGGGTCACTCAATGGTTGTTATTATTGCAGGAATTTGATATCACCATCAAAGATTGACCCGAGAGATAAAACCTTGTCACAGACTTCCTATCCCGCATACCCAAAACAGATGACTCCTTAACAGTCAAAGATCGATTTCTAGATGAGCATCTGTTTGTCGTTACTACAAAGCCATCTTGGTAAGCTGACGTGGCAAATTACTTGGCAGGAAGAAGATTACCGACACATCTTTCATCGAAGGAAAGAAAGTTGATCATCTAGCGTAGCGCACGATTCTCCTGGATCAATGGATATATCTTCCATACAGGAGCTGATCTCCAGATCCGCAGATGCGTATGAGATGACGAAATATATGACATATTAAAAGCTGGACATGATGAGCCCTATGGTGGGCACTTTGCATACCACAGGACTGGACACAAAATTGTGCAGATGGGCTATTATTGGCCCTCGATATTCAAAGATGCAAATAAATATGTCCAAACCTACGATAGTTTTCAACGGATGGGAAAACCAGGTCAGGTTGATGAAATGCCTTTGAAATCACAAGTAGTCGTAGAACCATTTGAGAGATGGGCACTAGACTTCGTTGGCCCCTTCAACCCAGAGTCAAATCAGAAGGCCTATATTCTAGTCGCAACAGACTACATGACTAAATGGGTAGAGGCAGAAGCCTTGCCAAATGTAACAGAAGAAGTAGTCATCAAATTTATTTTCAAATTATTCATATGCTATGGACTACCAAGAGAGGTAATTACTAATGGCGAGTCACAATTTACAGCTCATAGAATCACCACCACCCTGGATAATTATCATATCAAACACAGAATTACTTCTCTGTATCATCCATAAGCAAATGGGAAAGTGGAAAACACCAACAAAGTCCTGGACGCAATCCTGACAAAGATTGTCTCAACAAATAGACATAATTGGGCTTCTAAGCTCCCAAACGCCTTATGGGATTACCACACAACATGGCGTAATACCACTGGCTACTCTCCTTACCATTTAGTCTATGGCAAAGAACCCATCTTCTCAATCGAGTTTGAAATTAAGACTCTAAGGATGGCCCAGGAAATCGGACTGGATCTTACAAAAGCACATAAACAACGCCTTCAACAACTCAATGAATTGGATGAAGCACACCTGTATGTTGTAGAGCGCACAACCATTATTCAGCAACAAAGATCGACTTGGAATGATAAGCATATAAAGAAAAAACTATTTAAAAAAGGAGACTGGGTGCTCCTCTATGATTCAAGATTTCAGGATTTTCTGGGAAAATTACAGACACGATGGCTAGGACCATACAAAATCAGTGAAGTCCATGATAATGGAACAGTTACGTTAAGCACCATCGACAGGTCCGGATCTCCATTTCGGGTCAATGGACACTGACACTGACTCTATCATTGGTCGCCGTCAAAAGAATATTTCTACCAAGAGGTAAGTAAGGACCCTATCGTTCAAATTTTGACTGGCTGGGAAGGTAATCCAGCCACCCCAACTCCATAAATATTGAAATTTGCTGACACTGTATATAATGTATATAATTTTGTTTAGTTTTTTATTTTCGATAGTCATTCTAGAAAATCAAAACTAGGGAGGATAACCATGATGAACTCAATTAGCACCCTTTTCTGTTCTTAACTCCCACTTCATCTCGTTATCCATACCCTGTCTTCTGCAGAGAAATGAATATGTCATGATTTAGCAGTGGCAATTGGGAAACTATAATGAAATTTATAACATTAACAAACCATCCATTACTTAATTTTGAAATAAACCAACTCATAAATGAACTTAGTTGATGAGGAATCAACTTGAATTCAAGCAAAATACATACCAGGTTTCTACAAATTCAGATGGTTTGAACGGAACAATTGTTGTTCCTTTTGTGCGCCTATTTTTCCTTTGAACGGAGCAATTACTGTTACCTTTGCGCGCATGTTGTTCCTTTGAATGGAACAATTGTTGTTCCTTTTGCGCGCCTGCTGTTCCTTTGAATGAAACAATTGTTGTTCTTTTTTTTGTACACCTATTGTTCATTTTGTCATTCCTTCCTTGCTGATAAAACACTAAACCTTTCTTTTGGGGTACAACTTTCACTCAAATAATTTTTCTTCAGCATTATTTCTAATGATCCATCATTATTTTGTGGACTATCTCCCATACCTTATCAAATTTCTTTTTGGATCACTTCCTTCAAAATATCTTAAACCTTGTTCATAATTTGTAACCACCATAATTTGTTTATTTTCCCTTATATATTACACTTAAATGATACCTCATGTTTATAACTAATAAGGAATCTGCAACACACTTTTACTTGGCATCCTTACACTTCTTTACGCCATCCCTTACTCTTAAGGAGTAGATGAGTCTCCCTTCATACAATAATATAATAAATCAATAGAAAATCTTTCTTTTTCCACAAAGAATAGGGGGTCTCATCACAAGCCAACCTACCATGATCATAGGATAATAACCTAAGTGGCATTCCCACTATGGCTACCACACCAGGGAAATGGCCTTTGACATTCTCTTTTTGTCAAAGGAAAAGAGGTATCATCACGATCCAACTTGTTCACTTAAGTTACACTCTAGTGAGTGGCATTATCATCATCTGGATACCAAACCAGGATAATGGTCTTTT
>SNQJ01S0089103.1:1328-29899 GCA_010110895.2 Picea sitchensis | reverse complement strand
CCCCTACTGTCTCCTACCAATCTAACGGTCATGGGTGACCACAGATTTACCGACGGGATCTCTTCCATCGATCAACACCTATTCAAGGTTAAGGCGCTTAACCCTCTAGTTTCTTCTTTCGATCTGATGGTCGTGAGTGACCACCGATATTCCGATGGGTTCTCATCCATCGATTCGATACTTATCAGGGATTTATTAAGGACTTGTGCCTTCACATCCTTTTTCCCAGGTTCTTGATGGGCCTTTTCGAGAAGGGTATCTCTATGGGGAGGTTTACCCAGGGTACTATCTGAGGTAGATAAGGGTATCTCTCTCTCGAGAACTAGGCATGAATTCTGAATTAGATCAGTACGCATATAAATAATGATTTATGAGAACATAAGCCATACGTAGTCTTTCCATATAAGCATACAACTACCAGTAATAATCAAGACGCCATACAGACATTCTTATAATGAAATCATTCACAATTTCACATCTTATGATCATAAATGTTAGCATACATATATTTCAATATGCCAAAGGAAAAACACTTATTAGAAAGTAACACCAGGGGTTATGCAACTGCGGAGAGGGGTGCTCGTTTCCACCCAACCGTAGGCTCAACGACTCCCCGCGGATTTACCACTATCCACCCTCGAGCTGAGACCACGATGCTGTGAGACTGCATCTTTGTTTTCCAGTGACCAGGAGCAAAGGTTACTCTCCTTCCTCTCTGCTATCACCCACTCTGCATAATTCCAGAGTTCTCTTTCTCCCCTCACGTCTGCCCCCAATCGCTTCTCCCCCACGCCTTATCCTCTTGCAAGGTTGCATGTGGCACGATTTCCCTCGCGCTGGTCAGGCCTGAAGGCTCTACAGATGGGAGATTCACCTCCCCATCCCTCATTAATTCCTGAGGAGCCATGTACCTACCATCCTGCGAGACATTTAATTCAGGGCTAGCGAGCCGCTTTTGGTTCTCCGGGTCAGTGGAGTCCAAATACGGTATTGATTTTCAGTGGAAGTTAATGCCACCTTTCCAGGTGCCTTCCACCGCCTTTCTGCAACCATCGTGGTCTCTTTTTCATCATATCCCCTCTCAGCATTCCTGCAATATAAATTCATAATATTATTCACATTCATCGACCTTTTCCACAAGGTCCATTCACATCACATATTCACATTTCTGAGTTTGCCACAGTTCTTGGCCAGTCTAGTTATTTTTACAGACTTGGGGAAACAAGGTGTTACAACTAAGGTTACCAATCACTACAGTGATTCCTAGGGAAACAATCGACAGTTTGATCCATGTGCAAGGGCAAGGTATCTAGCCTGAAATCAACTTGAAAGGCTTCCACTCATCATTGTGGGTATACCTCTCAAGCGAACCCCATAATATGCGCAACCTCTACACCAAGACCAACAAAGCAAGGTGAGTAACTTTGCCAGTCTCAATGCAACCTCGTGATTGACCCTTGTGTTAGAAGGGCTTCCCAGGACAAAATGTAATAAGTGGATTAAACCGCTCCCTAACTCAAGATTCTATGTTTGTTTGCAACTTTGGAAAGTTATCTTTCACGCCTATTCCAAATCCCTATAACTAATCTAATGTAGGTTTTCTACCAGAAAGTATAAAAAATGTCTATTCAGTTTTTATAAGCGCTTTATTTTATGGTTGTTGTTACTCAATAGGAAAATGGCGTGAACAATATGGTGTTTTGACAGACACGAAAGTTATGCAAAGAGATGAAGATGCAATATTTTCATTTCGATGAAAGCTATGCTACGAGAAGGAGAAAACATTTATCATTCCCATATAAACAATGTCCCAAAATATATTAAACTCGTAAATACCAAGATTCTCGAGAAATGAGAAAATGGTAATGTACACCAATGCACGATTCATGACCCCCCCGGGCCATGAGGGGGAAACATTTTCGGAATTTAAGACCAAAAAATGCCAAGAATCATGCAATTTCGCTACTTCAAATGCAAGGATTCCCCAAATCTAATATAAAGCAAGAAATTAAATCTTTTTGTTTCAAAATTTTCACTAAAAGAAATAATGAACTTTGTTAAAACAAAGAAACCCAAACTAAAAGTTTTCTTTTAAAGCGAGCTATTCAGAAGAAATTTGGTCTTTCCCTAAACAATTCTAAAGAAAACACACGCTTTGTAATTGAAAGACACTCAAAGAAAGAGACTAATCCTTCAAAACCAAACAAAGAGCCCTTCTCCATGAGAGCTCCTCTCCTTTTATAAGCTGAAGAGGATAAGGTGAGGAGGTTAGGATGATGCCACTAAATCATGAAAGTGAGTAAGATCCAAACCATTCGGATGCCACCTCACTATGGAAGTTTATCCTTCTAGAAGATTCGAGAAAAATCTCGTTTTTCCCATGTTTAAGCATTCTCACACCCTGCCTATAGAGAAGACTACGAAATCCTCGTGACCTAGCTATGATGCAGCCTGCGAGAATCAGGCATTCTCTCACCCTAGCTATAATGTAGCCTGCGAACTTCCTTTTTTATAGGGTTTTTACAAAGGAAAATGCAACTTCTTTTCTCAGGAAAAGTTCTTCTCCCTTCCTTCTTCAAGAACTCGGGCCACTGACCCCTTTGAAGGCAACATATAGGTTTACATCATTAACAGTCATAGGGATGATGAAAATAATGTGTAACAGTCATGCACATAAACCAGACAGATGAGGGAGAGGTGTGGCAATGTCCCTATCACATCCTACTAGCACTCATGCCATGACCTGAATTGTAGGTTAACGATTACCTAGTTCAATAGGTTCACGATGTCATGAGGGAAGACTAAGATAGTCACTCATTAGGAATTCTACAGGGTGCGCAATAAGGAGGAATCCCCAGTATGGTCACCAATATTTTTATGAGACTTATCGGTAAATGCAGACATAAACAGATCTCCCTAGATCCACCTATATCTAGAACAAAACAGAACAGAACATGATGTTTTCCCTAAGCTCTAATCATTGAATTTACTATCTAGCAAGAGATGGGAAACATACCATTTAAATATCGCTTCCTCTTGCAGTTGTCATCTTAACTCCACTCCAGTGCTCCTATGATAGTGGATCTGCAAGGGAGCACAAGACAACCAAAGTGAAAGAAATATAACAAACTCAAAGAGAACCTATGTATGTGATCAAGGAATCATATAATAAAATGAGATGAGTTTTATGGGAAAGAAACATATCACTGTATTATATAATAATGAAAGTGGAGATTACAACAAAATCCTTGATGTTGCAAGGTCCCCTTCTGATGACCCTTTTCTCCAACACACACACTTTCTCCAACCTTGAACAAAGAATATCCACAATGAATTGATAAACTAAAATGAATCCCTCAAGTATGAACTGAAGTAGATCTCCTCATCCAATTCTAAGTGTATTCAATATTAATCTTGCTTGAATCAACCTTCATTAACCTTAGCCTTTTCCATGAGAAATCCCTCTTTATATAGGGGAAAGAGAGATGGTTAAATATATTAGGATGATCCCACCAAATCAGAGAAGAGAGTAGGATCCCAACCATACAGATGCCACCTCATCTTCTAGAATATCCTCTTCTAGAACTTTTGTGAAGGTCGACCTTTTCTTAGCATTTTGAGATCGTCGCACACTAGCTGTAGAGAAGCATGCAGAGACATCACAAACTAGTTTTAGGGTAGAGTGAGACGACCAGGCATCGTCGCAACCTAGTTATGATGCAGCTAGTGACGACCTTCCTTAATAGGGTTTTTGATAAGAAGAAGTCAATCACCTTTCTCATGAAGATAGGCTCTTTTGGGAACATGAACACATGTTTGTCAATGGATCACCAAGATGAACAAAATAATGTGTAACACTTATTCCTTAGACAAACCTTAGTCTCTCACAAGGTCGACCAAGTGGAGTTTTGACTCCAAGTGTAGGATAAACTTCCAAACTAGTCAAAGGCGAGTGTCACCCTTGGAGCATAGAGGTGTGTCTTGAAGGGAAAGTAACATAATTGAATTGTGATTCAATATTGATGGGTGTTATATATGCACTAAAAACACACTAAAAACCCTCAATTAAATTGTCAACCCGGGGTAAGTGAACTTAGAGTTGTAGCAAAATATATGACAAAGGTAGAAGGGATGGTAGGAGTATAGTATAACTAATGAAGGTAGCTATCTAAGGCTAATATACTCAAGCAAAACTATCTAATGAGCAAACCCTACTAAGAAAATTTAAACTATGCAACCTAAGTACTTTTGGGCCAAGGATCGATGGATAGTTCTAAGAAAACAAGTAAAAACCCTACTTGAATCAAACTAGTTCATAACAATAAGAAAAAGAAACTATTTAAGCATAATAAACAAATTACAAAAGAAAACTTATTTAACTTGCCAACCTATATTCAATGAGTAACTACCCTATGAAATCAAATAAATAAACAAGCAAGCAAAGACACCTAACTAACCTACTAAAGAAAGTAAACAAGTAAGCAAAGACAACTATCTAGCCTACTAAAGCAATAAACAAGTAAGCAAAGACAACTAACTAATCTACTAAAGAAAATGGACAACTAACTACTGCAAGCAATCAAATTAAAACTTCTCATTGAACAACTATCTAGCCTAAGAGGCAAGTGGACTAAATTCTTAATTCAAAACTATTTCTAATTCATGAAAGGAAATCTATTTAATTGAAAGCAAGAAGGATTAACAACTAATATTGAACCTATGATAAGAAAGCTACTATCCGATCTATTAAAGAAAAGTCTATCTATCCTACAACAACAATAAAACTATCTTCTAGACTATGAAAGCAAGAAACTATATCTTCTGATCTACAAAAACAAGAAACTATCTTTTGATCTACGAAAACAAGAAACTATATTTTAACCTATGAAAAACTCAAATATAATGCTGGTGGTTGTGTGAATGTCTTTGGTGTCAGATGATATCTCAATGGAACTTGACAACAAAGGACAATTCAAGTGGTATAAGCTCAACACTAATCTCAATAGCAAAGTGAAAGGTATGGATTAAACAATCCAACGAGAATTTAGCCATGACAAGAACAATCGTCAATTACCCTGCATATTTATTAACCATAAAAAATATAACGAGATCATCATTGTACTTCTATACTATGTAAGCAAAACTAGATTCAACCATTAACTAAGAAATATAATTGCAATTTAATTCGAGGAAATAAATTACATAAAATTAAAACTATGTTATATCTATTCTAACAATTCAAATTGTAATAAGAAAATGCTTAAGAACAGAAATTAAGACATGACATTAAAAAGTAAACTACCAAATGTATTAACCAACAACTAAGTAAGCAAAATCTATATAAAACTGAAATAAGCAATCTATCATTAAAAACTGAAATTAACTCTATCCANTACTGCAAGCAATCAAATTAAAACTTCTCATTGAACAACTATCTAGCCTAAGAGGCAAGTGGACTAAATTCTTAATTCAAAACTATTTCTAATTCATGAAAGGAAATCTATTTAATTGAAAGCAAGAAGGATTAACAACTAATATTGAACCTATGATAAGAAAGCTACTATCCGATCTATTAAAGAAAAGTCTATCTATCCTACAACAACAATAAAACTATCTTCTAGACTATGAAAGCAAGAAACTATATCTTCTGATCTACAAAAACAAGAAACTATCTTTTGATCTACGAAAACAAGAAACTATATTTTAACCTATGAAAAACTCAAATATAATGCTGGTGGTTGTGTGAATGTCTTTGGTGTCAGATGATATCTCAATGGAACTTGACAACAAAGGACAATTCAAGTGGTATAAGCTCAACACTAATCTCAATAGCAAAGTGAAAGGTATGGATTAAACAATCCAACGAGAATTTAGCCATGACAAGAACAATCGTCAATTACCCTGCATATTTATTAACCATAAAAAATATAACGAGATCATCATTGTACTTCTATACTATGTAAGCAAAACTAGATTCAACCATTAACTAAGAAATATAATTGCAATTTAATTCGAGGAAATAAATTACATAAAATTAAAACTATGTTATATCTATTCTAACAATTCAAATTGTAATAAGAAAATGCTTAAGAACAGAAATTAAGACATGACATTAAAAAGTAAACTACCAAATGTATTAACCAACAACTAAGTAAGCAAAATCTATATAAAACTGAAATAAGCAATCTATCATTAAAAACTGAAATTAACTCTATCCATCCATCAAATCCTTGTCAAAGAAAAACTCAAATAAAAACTTTGTTCTATTCTAATTAAAACTTTGTTTTAAACTTGACTATAAAATCATAAAAGAAAGCATAATCTAATATCTAATTGTGCATGGGGTTAGTCTAGGGATTTGCAAATCCATTCCTAACTACAAGATTAATGCATGCTAACACAATCCATCATACTAACCTGCAAAACAGAATCAAAGCATTTAAACTACAACAACAAACTAATTAACACAATGAAAAATGCATGTACAGGAAATAAATAGAACAACTAAACTATGGAATTCATAAACAACACAAAGAACAGATACTAGACTGCTGGTGGACCCCCTAGCAAGTCGTGGTCACTTTCTAAAAGCACACCATGAACTCAACAATTCAAATTCACCATGAAAACTCAAAAACACAGTTCTTGTATAATCTGGCAATGTAAAATAGAAAAACAGAGTAAAATCGTATTTGTATCTATCACAATGATGTTTCTACTACTTAACAACTATATAACCACCTCGGTGGTATTTATAATGTTTACAGACCAAGTGGTCGACCACGGGAGGGTCGAACCACTTCTAAATTTGGCAATTTTCATTAAATGATGCCCTAACTGCTAAAACAGAGCGAGCCAATAATCGCTCAGCTGAACAACCAAAACTGAGTTGTTGGGAGCTTAGTAGAGGGAGGGGGAAAGCATGAACAAAATCCACATTCTCAATTTTCCCATCATTGGCCGCCAATACCATAACTGCCAAGTCGCCCTCTATTTTTGTGTAATACGCAGTGTTGGACAGAGTGTCGGATCGGGTACCGGAACGAGTGCTGGAAGGAGTAGTGGAATTAGTGCTAGAAGTAGAAACGTGGTGTGTTTTTCCCTGTAGCACCAGAAAAATGTGAATTAGCTCTTGGTAATCATAAAACGTGATGAATTATACCCAATAATGACATGAAACATGAATCACATGTACCTGGTGGAGATCATACCATTTTAACATAAAATTATTGAAAACGCTCCTTCAAAATATGAAAAACACATATGTACATGTGACAAAAGTGTATAATAACCGTCATAAAAGTGATCATATCTCGAGCCCAACATTACCCCCACACTTACGATTTTGCAGGTCCGACTGCAAACAAAAATAAGTTACCCCTCGTGACTAGGCTTGTTGAGGAGGATCGGCTTTAGAAGCCTCTCCTTCTTGTTGTGAAGACTTTGCCTTGTGCCTCTTATATTGCTTCAGCTATGCTCTAAGGCTGCGGTTGGATTTGGTCATTTCATCAACCAACCGTTGAAGAGAGTTAACCTTTGCTTGAAGGACTGCATTATCATGATGAAGGTGTGTGTCTATTGTCTTCCTCTCTTCCAATTGTTGGAGAAGCTGATGGTTTTGTTTTTGTAGCTTCTCTATGGTTGGGGCAAAATTGATGATCTCTGAGGAAGGCTTAGATCCTTTGAGGATGTGGATAATCTATCAGTTTTAGGATCTATAGTAGGCATGGGTGAAGTAGGAATGATGGGTGATTTGTAAGGAGAGGTAGGTTTTGATTTTTTTTTCCTTAGTGGCTCTAATCTATCTGCAAAAACTTCCCTAAGTTTGTTGTGAGGGATTTCAAGGTCGAAGGACACTTGGATAGGGTCTGAAGCAGGTGGAGGTTTTGTCAAATCGATTGGCTCCCCTCTTGTTTGTGGGAATGATGGGAAAGTCTTGCTGAATTACTTCTTGGATCTATTTAGGTGTAGGATCAAGAGAGAGTGAAGGCATTGGGGGGTTAACAATAGGCTTCTTTTGGTCTTTGCTCTTGGTCTTTTTACTCGATGAAGAAGTAGGGATATCAACAAGTTTTTGGTATTGTTCTGACAAAGAGAGGGTTTGTGCAAGGGGGTTTTGAGTTCTTGGAGAGAGAGGTTTGGATGGAGAGATAGTTTTTAGGCTAAGTGGTTTTTTTCCGGTCTTAACTGTCAAGTGAGGGTTTGCAAATTGGTAGATAAAGGCATCCCAATTTGTCCCCTATTTCTTTAGTTTAGCTAGAACAAGGAGTTTGATCAAGCCATGGTGAAAGAGACTATTGTGGGGGTTATTCACATTCTTCGTCACTTGAGAGGACATCTTCTCCAAGATTTTGAGAAAATAGAAGGGGAAGTTCAAAGGTTTGTTGAACAGAAAATGAGCCAACAATCTGAAATGACAATCTTTGAAGGTGGAGCATCTACCTTCACATTAATTAACCTTGTGATGATGATGAGGGGTTTGATCAATTCCATCTTTATCCACTCCTTAGCATACCCTTTTTCTCCTGAAATGCTCTCGAATTCGAGCTTAAACACCCTATTATAACTTGAGCACGACAATTGGTGGTTTTTGAACCATCTATCTCCCATTCTTGGGAGCTTCGTGGAAACAACAATGGACTCGTCTGAAACTTCAAAGGTAAGAGACCCTACATGTGTTTTCTTACTATCGAAACCAACTGCAAATTGCATGGAGAGGTCGTCATCATGGCCCTGTAAGATAGACAAAAATGCCCCCCAGCCTGCACGCAAAAACACTTCTCTGCACTATGAAAATTCAGGAATGGTAAACAAGTCCTCATAGGAGGAGGGTTCATACCTCCTAGGCATTGTGGCAGAGGATAATTTTACTGGGAAAGGGTGTGATCAAGCCAGAAGATGGCACGAATTGGGCATAGGCTGAATGCCATTTGAACATGGGACGGCTTGGCAGAGGTTGGGTGCGATTTCTTAACACAGGGTAGAGAAAATGGCAAGGGAAAATGGCCGAACCCAATTTTGAATGCACTTATGGTGGAGTATGTTGCACACATGTGCGTGCGAGCTACCATGTGTGGGAATTTTGAATTCGATGGCTCATTTTGGGGCAATGTAATGATGCGTGGTTAGATCAATGTCCAAGTCTTTTGACTTGGACATTTGATCATAAACATATGGAGCATCTACAATCAATGTCTGCAACTAATTCAATTGAATGTAATTGAGTTCTGATTACCTGGAATCTAGGACAGTTGCTGGTGTGTAATTCACATGGCACTTCGTTCGGCACCTCATACAAAATTTCATATGGTACTTCATATGATACTTCATCCGGTACCTCTGTGTTAAATACATTTTCAGTCCCTGTAATGGATAGCCTGCAAATCAAATGTTTTTGACAATCACAGTGGTTTAATGAGAAGAGGCAGAATGCTCCATTGTGGTAGATTTTGCCACCATGCTCACTCAATCCTCTCGCATATGAAATATAATGTCAAAACCTACAATGAACAAGTTATAGAAAGCATAAAACATATATTGTCAAACCTACAATATGCAGTTTGTAATGAAAGACAAACCGATAAAGAGTGGTATGTTAAGTATATGTTCAGTAATTTATAGTACACAAAAGTTTAGCACTTCAAAAATAAAAATGACTATCTATGTAATAACCTGTATCATGGAGATAATACAAAAACTCTTGCAAAGATTTATTTCTTTTAGGAAATGATCATTTGTCAGCTCATGAACCCCTCCCCCACACCTAAGTATTGTGACACCTCACAATCAAAAGTATAGGAAACCAGTCAGTATCCCCCAATAGCCGAAGATTTATAGTATGTCAAGTGTAAAGATAAATTTCACAGATTGGTTTGACGAGACAGTTAGGATATGGCCCCACCTATAGGATAAGAGATCCTATATATAGATAAAAAGAGATAGGAAAGAGAGTTTCAAGATAGTGTTAGAGTTATTTCCCAATGGAAAGTTTATGGAGTTCATTAACCTTAGCTTAACCACACATATTTCATGTCAACTTTGTCTGCAAGTAATGTCGTACATTAGGACAAGTTTAATTTTATTATTTATTTTTGTCAGATTACCATCCTCGCTAGGTAGAATGCTCTGCTTCCAGGAAGCCTATTCAGTACTCCGAAGGGTTTACCTAGTCATACCACAGGTCCGTACTCACTGCCAGCAGACATGTTCAGTATCCCGATGGGTTAGCCTCTTAAACCCTCAAAGACTGGCCCTCCATCCTTTAAGATTTTAGTGTAAGATTTCTTTATGCAAGAAGATGGGGGAACAACTCCAAAAACAACTTTTTCTTTCTCTTTTTTTTTCAATTGGGATGGTATTTATGTTAGAGGATGACTTTCCGTTATATTACTTAGTGATTTCCCCGATGTAAGGGGTACTTAAGCGGACGTGGCCTATCTAAAGATATGATATAATCAAACTATTTAGTGTGTAGTGAATGGTACCATTGAGAAAGAAAAGAAAGGTATCTCTAGGCTCAACTTACTTTCTTCCTTTGTATTTATTGTGATGCTTCCATGACTAACTGCTAATTATACCTCCTTGTTACTCTTTGATAAAGACACTTGACTCACTTACTCATGTTTCTTGGAAAAATATGTATGAGAGACCTCTAGGCTTGATAGTTATGGTATCACTTCCTTATACAGTGGTGAAGAGTTTCAAGAGAAACTGCTTTAGAATGCCTTAAAAATGAGAATTCTTGCAAAAATATGGCTAATTACAGTAAGTCAATATTCATTTAATGCTTTAGCAGACACAAAATTCAAGTGTAACAATTTTTGAAGAAATATCCTTGAAACTGTGTACTCCTGGTGAAATAAATACTTACAGAAATCTCTAGAATTGCCTTATTAACAAAATTCAAAAACTATTTACATATATACAGTAGGAAATTCAGAAACAAATTCAAGAACAAGGGGGAACTTCCCCATCTACTAAGGCCAATGCCTTGTCAGTTGACATGACCTGTAGAAAATCCTCACTGGAAATTTAAGTCGATGTCCATTTACGACAAAGGAGACTTGTCCATCGTCAATTGTTTTAATTTTTATAGCTCCATTGTCATATATAGTACCTACCTCGTAAGGGCCCAAATAGCGGGTGGTAAGTTTTCCTTTGAAGGTTTTGAATTGGGAATCAAACAACAGGGCCCAATCACCAGGCTGGAAGTGCTTCTTCTTAATAAACTTGCCATGCCACTTGCTTCTTTGGTTTTGGACTAATATCGTCTGTTGGATGGCATCTTGCCTGATTTCGTCCAATTCATTCAATTGTAGGGCTCATTGCTTTTGAGCCTCATCCATGTTCAATCCTAATTCTGCGGCAATACGAAAGGTCCTTACTTGTCATTTTATAGGTAAAAGTACTTGTTTCCCGTACACTAGATCATAAGGGGTATGCCCAATGGTATTTCTCCAGGTAGTCCATTATGCCCACAAAGCCTCTAGGAGCCTATCAGCCCAATCCTGGTGATGTAACTAAACAGTCTTGGTCAATATGGCTTCTAGAACTTTTTTTGTGGATTCTACCTGACCATTGGCTTGTGGGTGGTATGGAGAAGATTTACGGTGTTTAATCCCATATTTCTCTGTCATCTCTTTCATCAGCTTGGAAGTGAATTGAGTGCCTTGGTCGGTAACAATTTCATGAGGGACACCGAAGCAGGTAAAGATGTCTTCATAGATGAATTCGACAATAGACTTCTCTGTATCCCTAAATAGGGCTTTTTCCTCTACCCAATTGGTGACATAGTCCGTACAAACCAAAATATATCTCTTCCTATGGGACATGGGTTAAATTCGTCCTACAAAGTCAAGGGCCCATTTTTTGAAAGGTTCTATCATAACTTGGGCACACAAAGGCATTTCATCAACTGACGTAGGTCTTCCTATCCTTTGGCAACTATCACAACTTCTCACATACTTAGCAGCATCTTTGAAAATGCTAGCCCAATAGTAACCCGAATGTAGCACCTTATATGTTGTACGTTTGTCAGAAAAATGGCCACCACATGGTCCATCATGATAGATTCGTAGTATATCAGGTACCTCGTCCTCTCAGACACATCTACGAATAATTAAATCAGGACCTGCGAGAAAAATTTCATGACCAACCCAAGAGTAATTAGCACTTTGTGTAATAATTTTACGCTTTTCATGAGGTGACAAATGAGACAGTAAATTCCTAGTAGCCAGATAGTTTTCCATATCCACAAACCATGGGGTATTGACAGAAAGGGAAAATAGGTGCTCGTCTGGGAAACTATCATCTATAGGGATATCATCATCCTCGTTTTTTATTTGGGAAACAAAATCAGCTACTACATTATCCTTTCCAGGTTGGTCAAGCATAGTAGTATTAAATTCTTGCAATAACAAAAGCCACCTGGTCACTCGGCCATTAGTTATGGGTTTATTCATGAGGAATCTAATGGTTGAATGATCGGTATGTACAAATACTTCATAAACTGTAATGTAATGACGAATCTTGTTAATAGCATGAACAACTGCCAAGAATTCCTTCTCGGTGACTATGTAGTTCAACTCAGCAGGGGACAAGTTCTTGCTCACAAAATAAATGGCAGAGGACTGATGGTCCTCTTTCTTCCCTAATACCCCTCCTATTGCAGTGTCAGAGGCATCAATGGATAAATGAAATGGGAGAGTCCAATTGGGACCTCTAAGAACTGGTGCCACATACAGCTTAGCTCTCAGGGTTTTGAAGGCATTTTGACACTGCTCAGTCCAAACAAAATCAACATCTTTTATCAATAATCCAAACATAGGTGCAACAATCTTTCTAAAATTTTCAATAAACCGCTGGGAATATCTGGCATGTCCAAGAAATCGTCTTACCTCTTTTTGAGTCTTGGGGGGTGGAAGTCTGACGATGACCTCAATCTTTGCAGGATCAACTTTTATCCCTTCAGATGAAACATGATGTCCTAGAACCACTCCTTCAGTTAACAACATTTTGCATTTTTCATGACTTAGAGATAGGTTCATTTCCTAGCATTTGATGAGGACCTTTTATAAGTTGTCTAAGGATTCCTAGTAAGTGTTACCATATACTGTGAAGTCATCCATGTAGACCTCCACACAATCATGAATAAGATCAGAAAATATCCCTAATATTGCTCGTTGAAATGTGGCAGGAGCATTTCACAATCCAAATGGTAAGACCCTATAGGCATAGGTGCCCCAAGGACAAGTAAACATAGTATTATCCTGGTCCTTGGGTGCTATAAGAATCTGGTTGTACCTGTTGCACCCATCTAGAAAGGAGAAATACTTCTTTCTAGACAAGGTATCTAGAACTTGGTCAATGAAAGGGAGAGGAAAGAAATCTTTCAGAGTGGATTTGTTGAGTTCTTGGAAATCAACACAAATTCTCCATTTCCCGGTCACTTTATTTGGAACCACTACAAGTGGGGATACCCACTTACTGTCAGAGATGGGATAAATGAATCCGACATTTAACAAATTTTGGATCTCCTCCTTGACAATATCTTTAAGTGTTGGGTTCATCCTTCTCTAGGGTTTCCTAACAGGTGTTACTTCCCCTTGGGTATATATGTGATGGATGCATGTGTCGGGGTGTATACCCTTCATGTCAGTGTATTCCCAAGAAAATGCTCCTGATTATGCTTTAAGGATATCTACTAACTGTTTCTGTTGGTCTGCATCTAGCCTAAAGTTTATATGTAAAACATTTCTTGGACTAATCTCATAGGGAATATTTTAAGACATGGAAAACTCATCTATCTTGTAAATAAAAGATGTCGAAGACAAAATGGATGAGTCTAGTTGTTCTTGAAATTCTTCCCCAAACATGTACTCAAATTGGGGAAAAGATTATGGAAAATCCACACATGTGATAGCAGAAATAAACTGGTTTAGCACATTTTCTGTTGTGTGCTTCTGAAGTGCCCATGCATGGTCACTTGGCAATACGGGTTCTTCCCAGTCCTTGTTCTTGTATGGACATTCAAGCCACCATATATTCTCCATAATAGGTTGAGATGGAGGCTAAATGGTGAGCTTATGGATAGAAAGACCATTTGATATGGTCATTTCTCCTTCTCTACAGTTGTTGGCCCTTGGTTATGGAAGGGAGCGAAGATAAAAGAAGAAAAGGCAAAATGTGAACTGCATGGAAGACACAATGATTGTTACTGGGTCGAAGTGAGCAAAAGAGAAGAAAATATGGAGTGAATATCAAGGAAGAAAAGGCGAAATGTGAACTGCGTGGAGGACACAGTGATTGTTACTGGGTCGAAGTGAGAAAAAGAGAAAAAAATATGGAGCGAAGCCCGAGAAATCAAGCTATTGCATGAGGAGATTGAGGATGACAGATCAACAAGGAAGAAGGATCGTGGAAAACTTAGCAAGTGGAAAAATCCACTGTTATATGATTTGGAGCACCACGTGAGAAGGAAGGAAAGACAGTCTGGCAAAGTCCTGGAAATGCGGGTCAACTTGACCGAGGGTTTTAGACACCTAGAGTTTTGGTATCTAGGGTTTTGGACACCTAGGTTTTGACCTAAGGATGTTGGTAAGTGATTGTAATGTATAAATAAGAACCTATATGAGGGAAGAGGGTTGGTTCAGGTTGGAGTTACTCGATCTAGTTGTTGTTGCTATGTTGTGAGAGATTATTGTTGTGTGAGAGAGAAGTGCTAAGTGTGAGAGCCTTCTGGTATTGTAAGATCTTGAGCTGGGTGCGAAGATCAACCCTGCAGTTGGGTGCACAAGAAGGGTGAGAGATAGAGAGAAGAAAGAAGATCTGCTAGCTAAGAGCACATACAAGAACTGTATGCTTTGTATTAATATATTATAAAGCACAATTCTGTGGATGTAGCCCCAGAGAGAGGGTGAACCATGTCTATTTGGTGTTGTGTGTGATTGGTATTCTGTCTATGTCCTTGATATACTGTGATTGCATTATTATGTTAGATCTGATAAGTAGATGTGCAGAATATATCTAAGCTGATAGGTGATATATGAATGTTTTATTGTTCTAGTATTGGATCCACTTGACATTCCCCTTGGTTGTAGATACTTCTGTCCTGCAACCCCCCTATAGCTTCTTCGGATGAGACTACATATTTTTCGCAGGTGTAGCTGAAAGGAAAAGTTGTTAGGGATTTTTGGTGCGCTCTTGGAGCTGAACCCTAGGTCTACCCCTGTGCCAACAAATGGTTCCATTTTCGGGACCAAATCTTATTGAGGGAATGTCAAGGTGGTTCCCATCAAAGACAGAGATTCAAAAGTGGATAGAGGATCAAGAAAAGGACTTCACTAAAGCCCAGAGAAAGAACCCTAATATCATTATAGAGGATTTGTTGGAGAGACATATTTTTACTTATACATGAGATATTCTTTGGAGGAATACATCAGGAACTATACGAGTGGTTAGACGAGTTGGCAGATACCCAGTTTGAGGTCAGATCTAGACCTCCTGTAGTTTGGACATCGGTGTTGATCAAGAAGGTCAAGAGAGTTGATAATGCCATGTCAAGAGCAGTGGATCATTGGATCGATAGAACCATTAGAGGCTACATCACAGAGTTTGTTGTTGACAGAGTAGAATCATATAGCCAAGCCGAGAGATATTTTTTCAAGGAACCCAGAGGAAAATTCTTACACTTTCTGAAGTTGAGAATCAAGATATTGTTGCATGAGAAGAACATCTTGAAGATATAGTAGAGTGGTCGAATTTGAAAAGGATAATGTTCAAAAATTTAGACAATGACAATGAAACAAAGGTTGGACATACGCGCAGTGGGAGAGTGTTCATAGAAGTTCATCTTGCGAACCTGTTCAAGAAGAACTATGGAGACAAGGGTTTCTACAGTGGAGAAGAAGCAGATCTGACTGATGAAGAGCATTCAAAACCCACTAGGGTAGAGGAAGAGGAAGCCAAAGAACTTCGTCGGGATGAGCCAGAAACTTCAGGCACTGCGCAGACTGTTGAAGTAAGTTCTAGTATCCCTCTTGTTTATTAAGTAGCATTAAGAAATCAGAGTAATCTAATCAACCAATGTGTTTAGAGAACTGTCACTAGTAGTCCACCACATACTCAGTCAGGGACCCTAGGAATATCTATGGAAGATGAGATGAGAGTCCCTATCTTTAGGGGAGATGGATCTGAAGATCCTGACCAACACTGGTTCCTATGTGAAGTCGTATGGAATATTAAGAATGTCACCGATGAATCAGTTAAAAGAACCCAGTTTATTACTACCCTAAGAGATCGTGCACTAAGCTGGTACGTGAAGCTTGTCGAAGGACTTGCGCAGCCTAAGCCACTGAATGAGATCAAGAATGTGTTGATTGCAGAATTTAAGAAACCTAAGTTGGAGTCCCAATGTATTACAGAACTGAAAGAGATCAAGCAGAAGGTAGCTAAGCCAGTTTGGGATTTCAATCAGTGATTCAAGACCCTAACAGGTCGATTGAATTTTCAGATTCCAGATGAGCAGAACAAGGAATGGTTCATTGTTTACCTCTTACCACACATCAAAGTTCCTCTGATGCAGCAGAATATTGATTCGTAGGATGAGGCACTGGAGATCACCATGAAGTTAGAATCAGTCCCTATGGGAGAATCCATCTAAGGTATGAGTCAGATCTTGAGTCAGTTGAATAGTTTGTCTTTGCAGGTCGAAGATTGAAGAAAGACAAGGGAAAAGATAAAAGAGAATACATCTGGTGTGTCAGATGACGATTAGAAGGCCATGACAAGGAGAAATTCCCTCTATTCCATGAATAATTGGCCTCTGGAGCCCCGATCCCTTTGAAGCAAGTCACCTTACCCTAGTGTAAGGTATGCAGAAATAGGCATCACCCTGGTGAGTGCTACTACATGAAAAAATATGTTCAGACACCTACAAATTTGTATTGCACGTTCTGTAAGTCCATGGGACATGATGATAGGGATTGTAGGGCTTATTATCTCATGCATGAAAGGTCAAGAGACATATAAAAGATTCAAGGCAAAGTACAGTAAGAAGGAAATTCTATGCAGTACAACTCCCCTGGGAGAGGAAACTTCAATCCTCGCATTGGATTCAAAGGAAGAGGACAAGGAGGAGGTATGGCTTGAGGCTGAGGACAGATCATATGTTATAATTGTGCACAGCTAGGACACTTGGAAAGGGACTATCAGAACCCTTGCACTACTTGCAGCTACTGCAACTCCATTGAGCATGTTATTAAAGAATGTCCAACACTGGTGGCTAAACTTTAAGAGAAACGAGGACCTCAGTAGAACCCCCAGATACATTCGATCAAAGATGAACCTCGTGGAGAAGGCCCTAGAGTCTCTATTATTACTAGAGGAGGCATTTCTATAGGAGATGACAGAATGACCCAAGGGAAGACTACAAAAGATTCAGGAATTAGGAAAGCTATAGAGAAGACCCAAACCTTTGATGCAAAGAAAGAAAGACAAATATTTGAGGAAGCAAGAAAAGAGTTCAAAGGAGACCAAGGTTCCTCATCAAATACAATACCAGAAGTGAGAGAATATGGAATTCCTCAGGCATTTGATCAGTCTGCTTTGCCAAGAGAAAGAAAAGAGGTAAGAAAGCTCATGGAATTTCTATATACTTGTGTTAAGTTGATTCAGAATGAGAGCATTGTCCAAGAACTAAAAAATTTAATACGAAAATAAGATCTAGGAAAGATAGACCCCTTACTGAATAGGATAGTACATCGAATCAGTAAGAAGAGAAGGACCAATAAGGAATTACATTTGAATGCTCAAATAGGCGAATATGATATAGATTATGTAGTCCTCGACTTAGGGTCGGAGGTCAATGTCATGACGAAGAAAACATGGTAACTAATGGGAAAACCAAAGTTGATCTATTTTCCTATCAGGCTTAGGATGGCCAATCAACAAGCTGTAAGTTGATTTGGCAGATTGGAACATGTCCCTATGGACATTGATGGAGTAAGAACATTTGCAGATTTTGAGGTAATTGAGATAGTCGATGACAACTACCCTTATCTTGTGTTGTTAGGAATTGATTGGGCCTTCAATAATTCCAATGTGGTTGATTTAAAGAAGATGCATATGAATTTTGAAAAAGATGGCCTTAGGGTCATTCCACCCTTAGATCTAGATGAAGGTCAACGATACACAGATCCCATTAGAGAAGAAGACCGTGCATATGAACTGGAAAATATATACAAATTAACAACGAGACAATAGGATTACATCAATCCTATGGCCGATGTAAACTTAAGTTGGCGAAGTAATAATGTATGCTCGTCAGATTTAGAAGAAGCACTAGAGAATTGGCAGAATAAAATGTATGAAGTATCTACAAGAAGATGTGCTAGACTATCCAGATATTTTTTCTGGATCGACACAACAGTAAATAACTTACCCACCTTTGATGGTATAAATCCTTTAGAAACCTTCTTGTCCGACTTTGAAGAGAGTATACCAATGCAAAAAAGACTGTTGGCAATGGATGAGGCCCTGAGAGAAACCCCAGCAAGATGGTGGGGGGCACATAAAAGTAACATTACAGATTGGGTACAGTGTTGTACCTTGATGAAAACGCAGTTCTCAACACAAGTAGAAGGTTGTGAAGTTCGATAGACATGTTGAAGCTGCACAAAGGACCATGTGTGAATCTATGAGGAATCCTGGAGAAATGTTCCTCAAGAACAATGGGTACACAAATTCATCAACACATTGGAAACGACACCTATCAACTGGTACCTTCAAGCAGAGTTGTGCCTCATCACTACATATTGGAAAGGTATGCCTTAGAATTTTGTAACCACCTTCTTATTTGAAATTCAATATCCTTTAGTAGATCAAGCACTACAGATTGTCAGACAGAAAGTATTTGAGAAGGCCTCTAGCCTCCCTTTAGAGTAAGACAAGGACAAATGGACTGCGCCTCTACAAAAACTGCAAGGCTGTTACAACATCAATACTGATGAAGATGATGATCCAAGGAAGGTGAACATCGCAGAAACAGAAGGCCAAAGAGATGTGGAAGGACCAGGAGTTGAGTTACCATTCATTGGACACCCAATCAAGATTAAGAAGTTTGATATTGGAACAGAACAAACACTGAAGCTTGCAAATGTTGGAGATTATTGAGATGCTGCCACTATTGACAAGATTACATAATTACTGCATGAATATCGGGACTTGTTTCCAACCAAGTTCACGGATATGAAAGGCATTAAAGGGCCTATGGGAGAGATGAGGATTCATGTAAAGCCAAATGCTAGACTAGTCAAACAGAGACCCTACAGATTAAACCCTAAGTACAAAGAGAAAGTGAAAATTGAGCTCGACAGAATGTTGGAAGCAGGGATCATAGAATCTGTCGAAGAGTCATAATGGATTATCCCTATGGTGGTACAAGACATTTTGACAGGAGAGATCAGGATATGCGTAGATCTTGGGAAGTTGAATGATGCTTGTTTTCATGACCCCTTCCCTACACCCTTCATTGACGAAGTGTTAGATGATGTGGGAGGCCAGGAAGTATATTCTTTTACAAATGGATTTTTAGGATACCATCAGATCTGGATTGCCAAGGAAGATCACCACAAGAACACATCTGCAATAGAATGGGGGTCTTATCAGTATACAGTGATGCCATTTGGATTAAATAATTCCCCATCCATCTTTTCCAGGGTGGTGGTCGAAGCATTTAAGGAGTTTTTGCATAAATTTATAGAAGCATAACTTGATGATTGGACTGTTTTTAGTTTATTAAAGAATCATATTGAATGTCTAAGGCTAATGTTGGACAAATGCAGGCAGTGTCAAATTTCTTTGAATCTGAAGAAGTGCATATTCTTCTCACCATTTGGAGTTTTGTTAGGTCATATTTTATGCAAGAAGGGATTGTTGGTTCATCCATCTAAAATTTCCATTATAGTTGATCTTCCACCTCCTACTTCAGTCAAATAGTTGCGCACTGCACTGGGACACACAGGATATTACAGAAAGTTCATTAAAGGATATTCTCAGATCACAACACCTATGGAGAAATTGTTGAATAAGGATTGTTAGTTTAGTTGGACAGAATAATTCCAGCAAAGCTTCGACACACTGAAACATAAAATGGTTATTGTTCCTATTTTGGTTTTCCTAGATTGGACCAGGGAATTTCATGTGCATTTCGATGCATCTTCCATTGCTTTAGGAGTTGTGTTAGCGCAACCTAGAGGAGGATATATTGACCACCCGTTATCTTTTTCTATCAGGAAGCTATCAACTGCAGAGGTCAACTACACCACCATTGAGTGAGAAGGGTTAGCCATGGTGTACGGATTGCAGAAATTTTGCCACTACTTGCTAGGAGGGCACTTTAAAATGTTTACTGATCACTCTGCACTGAAATACCTAGTCAAAAAACTAGTGTTGGGGGAAAGAATATGCAGATGGCTCCTTCTATTTCAAGAATATGACTTTGAGATCATAGTAAAACTAGGAAGAATGAACAAAGGTCCTGATCACTTGCCAAGGTTGGAACATGGAGAAGAGCCCACTAGTTTGGAGGACACACTACCAGATTCACAACTATTGACCATTAGAAAGATCGATGACTACTTCACAGAGATAGTCCAGCTCCTATCAACAGGAATGGAACCTAGTGAGTACACAATTCCTCAGAAGAAATAGCTAGTAGTGCGTGTTGCAGAATTATCACTTATAGTTGGACATCTGTACAAGATGGGACCTAATGAGATATTGAAAAGGCGTGTTATGGAGGCAGAGTGCCCACTGATCCTCACGGAAGCTCATGAAGGCATCGCAGGAGGAAATTATGCAGGTAAAGCAACTGTGCAGAAGGTTCTTAGAGCTGGCCTTTGGTGGCCTACCTTACACATAGATGCTAAAGACTATTCCAGAGCCTGCAACGTATGCCAAAGAGTTGGGAAACCATATAGAATATATGAAATGCAATTAGCACCACAGTTGACCCTACAAGCATTTGAGAAATGGGCCATTGATTTCGTGGGACCTATAAACACACCAGGAAAGCACACACAAGCAAGGTACATAATTACAACAACATAATACTTGACCATATGGGTTGAATCAAGAGTAGTTAAGGAATGTAGTGCAACCATAGTTGCACACTTCATATTTGATGACATCATAACCAGGTTTGGATGCTCCAAGATCCTTATGAGAAATCAAGGAACACATTTCATAAATAAGACTATCAAAGCCCTGAAAGAAGAATTTACAATCCGCCATCAGAAGAGAACACCTTACCATCCACAAGCAAATGGGACAGTGGAAGCATTCAACAAGATCTTGGATACAACACTAACCAAGATTTGCAGTGTGAACAAGGATGACTGGGATTTAAGAGTACCAGTAGTACTTTGGGCCTATAGAACCACTTGCAAAAAGTTAACAATGCAGAACCCCTTCAAGTTAGTTTATGGTCTCGAAGCTGTTGTTCCAATGGAATAATTGGTGCCAAGCTTAAGAATTGCTACCTTTTCAGACATGGTTGACATTGGCGCTTCTCAAGAGAGGCTTGCACAGTTGGTCGAATTGGAGGAAGACAGATTTTTTGCAGTATTCTATCAACAAGTACAGAAGGAAAGATAAAAGGCCTACCATGATATGCACATCAAGAAGAAGGCATCCAGACAAGGTGATTTGGTACTGGTATAAAAAAACAAGTTCATGAAACATCCTGGGAAGTTCAAAACACATTGGCTAGGTCCATATGAGATCGCCTATGTTACAGAAGAAGGAGTTGCGCAGTTGAATACTTTAAAGGGAGAATGGAAGGAAGGATTAGTGAATGGGAGCCGGCTAAAGTTGTTCTATCACAACCAGCTGCCTCATAGCTCTTAGTAAAAGCATAAGGAAAAGGGTCTAGGTACTAGGTGCATTTGAAACTGGGTACCAGACACAGAAAATATAGTCTGCACAAGGGAAGGAGAGGAGGCATAGAGTAGAAAGAAAAGGTCGCAGTGCACAGTCTGAAGTCGAAGTAAAACATGAATCTCCGATCTGAAGTTCCTCGGGACGAGTCACATGTGAGTGTTGGGGGTCTGTTGGCCCTTGGTTATGGAAGGGAGATAAGATCAAGGAAGAAAAGGCAAAATGTGAACTGCGTGGAAGACACAATGATTGTTACTGGGTCGAAGTGAGCAAAAGAGAAGAAATGATGGAGCAAATCCTAAGAAATAAAGTTGTTGGACGAGGAGATCGAGGATGACAGATCAAAAAGGAAAAAGGATCGTGGACAACTCAACAAGTGGAAAAAGACACTGTTATATTCTTTGGAGCACTGTGCGATAAGGAAGGAAAGACAGGTTGGTGAAGTCCTGAAAATGCAGGTCAACTTGACCTAGGGTTTTAGAAACCTAGGGTTTTGGTATCTAGGGTTTTGGACACCTAGGTTTCAAACTAAGGATGTCGGTAAGTGATTGTAATGTATAAATAAGAACCTATATGAGGGAAGAGGGTTGGTTCAAGTTGGAGTTACTCGATCTAGTTGTTGTTGGTATGTTTTGAGAGATTATTGTTGTGTGAGAGAGAAGTGCTAAGTGTGAGAACCTTCAGGTATTGTAAGATCTTCAACTGGGTGCGAAGATCAACCCTGCAGCTAGGTGCGTAGGAAGGGGGAGAGATAGAGAGAAGAAAGAATATTTTCTAGCTAAGAGCACATACAGGAACTATATGCTTCATCTTAATATATTATAAAGAACAATTATGTGGGCGTAGCCCTAGAGAGAGGGTGAACCACGTATATTTGGTGTTGTGTGTGATTGGTATTCTGTCTCTGTCCTTGATATATTGTGATTGCATTATTATGTTAGAACTGATAAGTAGATGTGCAGAATAGATCTAAGCTGAAAGGTGATATATGAATGTTGTATTGTTCTGGTATTAGATCAACTTGACATTTCCCTTGGTTGTAGACACTTTTTTCCTGCAACCCCCCCATAGCTACTTCGGGTGAGACTACATCTGCTTCGTAGGTGTAGCCGAAAGGGCCAGTAGTTCGGGCTTGTTGTTGCACTCTTGTAGATGAACCCTGGGTCTGCCCCTATGCCAACAACAACCAATAAATGCATTCCCTGTGGCTAGCCAAGGTATTCCCAAAATGATGGGATGGCCTTTGGCAGGATCCTTTGAATGAATGACAAGAAAATCTATGGGGTACTCCCATGAGTCTAAAGTAACCATGACATCATCTAAAATTCCTTCAGGTATAACCCTAGTCTTATCTACTAATTCCAAAATGGTTTGGGTAGGTCGAAGAAGAGGTTGTAGCTATAATTGTTCCAAGGTAGTAGCGGTCATAACATTGATGGTTGCCCCTAGGTCTATGAGAGTGTTTCCAATGGAGACCTCATTAATGGTTATGGTCACTACAAGGTTTCCTGGATTCCCATATTTTTCTAGTTTTGGCTACTCTGATATGTATTCGTAAATTCATCTTATCAAGTGTACTATAGGGGGGTCCTTTTGCTTCCTACCTGGCTTCTTGATACACAATTCTTTGACTACCTTATTGTAGATTGGATTGTCTTTAATGGCCTGAAGCAAAGGAATCTTGACACAAATATTTTTCAATTCATTCAAAATGTCAAATTTCGGTCGGGTGGTAGGTTTCTCGATTACCAATCGGTCTGGATAAGGAGGGACCTTCATAATTTGTGAAGGTTCATTCTGGGGAAGCTTGGGTTCTTGATTTTTCAGGATAATACATCTTCCCACCTAGTGTCATCTATGAGTTGTTTGGTGGTTTCTTCTTCTTCTTCTTCCTGGATGACTACTGAAGGTCTCTACCTCTCTAGAACTTTTCCCGATATTAGTTGAATTTCATGTAATGGAACATGAGTGATAACATATTTCAGGAAGGCCTGCATCTCAACATTGTGAAGAGGTTTAGGGGGCTTATTATTTGTATTCGACACTGGTTATGACGGTAATAGTGTTGGTCTTGGGGAGCTTACATTTTGATATTGTAGTGGTTGTTGTTGTGGAATAGGAGGTAAAGGTGGTGGAACAAAACCTGGAAAAAGCTACCGAGTGTTTGGTGGGAACTGAGGATAATGATGGTTGGACATAGGGATAGGTGGAGCTTGAGGGTTTCCTTGGTGATCTCCTCCTCTCCATCCTTGAATGCAAGGATGTTGGTACTGAGTAGATTGGTTTTTCCAACTTGGTGAGTTCCACTGTTGTTGTTTTTGATAATAGGGTGGAACTGGAGATTGTAGATACGGGTATGTGAGTTGATTCTTAGGCTACCATGGCCTCCTAGGTGCATAAGAAGACTTCCCAGGATCTCCACTCCTATAGATGGCTAATAAAATGGACAATGATGGAAAAATTTTAGTCACATGGTCTTCTGTATAAAATCCACAAACTGAAATGTTATATAATGGGCATTCCCTTGAGGAATGCTTCCTCCTCTATCTTAGGGAATATATGCCTATTGCTACATTTTCCTCCTCCCGTTTCTTTTTTATTTTTAGGGTGTCCAACTAGGAACCTATTGTTCTTGAGATATCTGTCTTGAAGTTCTCTAAAATTTTCCCTATCTCTGCTCTTGTGATACCACCTGAACTAATTGGTTTTAAGCTTCTATTGTAAGGGTCCCAGACATTCTTTCCTATTTTGGCTCCATTCCTTGAGTAATTTTTACACATTTCACATATTTCAGCAAATGGTTTATGAGAGATGTCACCTGATTCCATAAGGTTTAGCATCTCTAGATATTCTTTTGAAATTCCTTTAAGGAAAAGAGCCCTAATTGCATCCTCTGGGAGGTCATGGTATTTTGACTTCTGGGAGATATAACCAAATTTTTCCATATAATCTTCGAGGGTCTCGTCTTCTAATTGTTGGATTTTAAAGATGTCATTACGAGACTCTTTGGTCTTGTAGTAGTCTTGGTAATTCTTAAGAAATATGTATTTAATGGCTTCCCAAGACCTAATACTATATTCTCCCAACCCCATGAACCATCTTAGTGCAGATTCTTTGAGGGTGGCAGGAAAGAGTTTTAGTTTCTGGGCATATTGTATGTAGTTGTAGCTCGTACACAAGATGTCAAATTCAAATAGGAAGGTGTCTAGATCTTCATTGTTTTTACCATAAAAGGTATGCAGTGTTGAGAGAGGAATATTCTTCATGTTGACATTTGGAGTGGTGTCCAAAATCATAAACCCGAAGGTAGTTTCGGTTTGGTTTCCAGTTTCTTGTTCCTCCCCATGTCTTACATTGTTATGGTCTTCCTGATCATCCATATTGGCTTGGTTTCCAGAAAGAGAGTACCTAGGTGGTTTTATCTTTGAAGAGAATAAGGTTTCCCTTTTATGGAAAGGTCTTCCTACGGATTGGATGTTTGGGACTCTACTCGAGACGGTTGATATTATTGGTGCCAAAGTTTTTGTGTTAATTTGAGAGATAATTACATTGGATGAACTACCAAACAAAATATTCACCTGTTCAGGGTCTATAATGTCCTCAAAATTAGGATTCCCTGGTGGTGGTGTAAAAGCAAAGGCTGTATTGTTTGGTTCTACAGAAGGCTTGACTGGTCTTGCCTCCTATCCTAATATGATTGATGCTTCAATTTCTTGTTCTATAGTGATCCCTCTTGTCTTTCAGTATCGGTCTATGGATTTTATAAGTGGAATGTCCCTTCCCCCAAAAAGGTTGGAAGGAACCTTGGTTGAAAGGTATGATTTAGATTTAATGTATCTACCTTTTGGATCTTTAGGTTTATTCATGAAAGAAAACAAAAACAAAAACAAAAGAAAAAGATACCATTTGGTTTCTAGGTCTATTCATGAAAGTAAACAAAAATAAAAAGAAAAACTACCATTGGGTTTGGGGGAACCTTCTATAGCAGATACACAAGTTCTTACCTCTCGTCTTAAAGCTCCCCCACCACCAATATAATGCTAAGGTCTAAGAATAATCTATTTCCTAACTACTTCTTACCTTGAGACAACTCCTTGACAACGACGCCAAAATGATGGGTGATGTATATGCACTAAAAACACACTAAAAACCCTCAATTAAATTGTCAACCCGGGGTAAGTAAACTTAGATTTGTAGCAAACTATATGCCAAAGGTAGAAGGGTTGGTAGGAATATAGTCTAACTAATGAAGGTAGCTATCTAAGGCTAATCTACTCATGCAAAACTATCTAATGAGCAAACCCTACTAACCAAATTGAAACTATGCAACCTAAGTACTTTTGGGCCAAAGATCGATGGATGGTTCTAAGAAAACAAGTAGAAACCCTACTTGAAGCAAACTAGTTCATAGGAATAAGAAAAAGCAACTATTTAAGCATAATAAACAAATGACAAAAGAAAACTTCTTTAACTTGCCAACCTATATTCAATGAGTAACTACCCTATGAAATCAAATAAATAAACAAGCAAGCAAAGACACCTAACTAACCTACTAAAGAAAGTAAAAAAGTAAGCAAAGACAACTATCTAAGCTACTAAAGCAATAGACAAGTAAGCAAAGACAACTAACTAACCTACTAAAGCAAATAGACAACTAACTACTGCAAGTAATCAAATTAAAACTTCTCATTAAACAACTATCTAGCCTAAGAGGCAAGTGGACTAAATTATTAATTCAAAACTATTTCTAATTCATGAAAGGAAATCTATTTAATTGAAAGCAAGAAGGATTAACAACTAATATTGAACCTATGATAAGAAAGCTACTATCTGATCTATCAAATCAAATACTATCTATCCTACAACAACAATAAAACTATCTTCTAGACTATGAAAGTAATAAACTATATCTTCTGATCTACAAAAACAAGAAACTATCTTTTGATCTATGAAAACAAGAAACTATCTTTTGATCTATGAAAACAAGAAACTATCTTTTAACCTATGAAAAACTCAAATATAATGTTGGTGGTTGTGTGAATGTCTTCGGTGTTGGCTGATATCTCGATGAAACTTGACAACAAAGGGCAATTCAAGTGGTATAAGCTCAACACTGATCTCAATAGCAAAGTGAAAGGTATGGATTAAACAATCCAACGAGAATTTAGCCATGAAAAGAACAATCGTCAATTCCCTGCATATTTATTAACGATCAACAATATAACAAGATCATCATTGTACTTCTATACTATGTAAACAAAACTCGATTCAACCATTAACTAAGAAATATAATTGTTGTAGGAAAATCTGCCTGCAGACAAGTAGATCGACCTCTAGAGCTTGACCTTAACCCTAGACAGAAAAATGCTTAATGTGGACACTGACTTCCTTTCAAATCTGTCTAAGCCTAATGCATGAGAAGGGAAAATAACAGAAGTACCTTTTAATTGACGTTTGTCCCTGCACGCTCCGAGTTGCGTTCCAATCCTTTTGCTCCTCGCTGAGGTCTGTGGACAAAACAGGATACGACCACTTCCTACTCTATTGACATTAGCTTGAAAACAGATCTATCACTAAATGATAAGTTCATGTAGTATCGGACACAAACTAGAAAGAAACAGGCCAAGCGTGTCATATTAATGAGAATGACGACAGCAGTACTTACAATCATAGATGCGAACGCGACAGCTTCGTCAAGTCCTCTTCGTCCAACCCTTGCCTGACAGATCCACAACCTGGATAACAACAGCTTCACTGATCACTTCTCTTTGGCTGACTGTCAGTTTCCTCCAAGATCATAAGTTTCATATGTTCAGTTCTTCCCCCTTTCCACCATCATAGAGCCTGTTTATATAGGTTGGGAAAGGCCTAACCTCTTGAGTTATGTTTAGAACCAGTTAGGAACCATCTCCTTAGATCAGAGATCTTTGATGAAACCAAGAATTCGAGCACAACTGCCTTCTAATCTCGAATGTTCTCCTCCTCATTCGACTCAACGGGCTAACAAATTGACCCAGAATAGGGAGCGATCCCCCAAAAGGGGTATCAGAGCATTATAGCACTCCTGATGTGCCTTGGGAAAGCGCCAGCACTCTTAAGGTGAGAAGAACTCCTCCAGAAGGGCTGAAGAGCGTTATAACGCTTCTGGATCAAGGTCGAGGAGCGCCAGCGCTTCTCCAGCTGTATTAGAGGAGCGTTCCCCTTCCAAACCACTGTTTCAGGGCTTCTTTCAAGTGTTAAGAGTTCTGTGATTCCAGTAGATCAGTTCTTTCTCTCCAAATCAGTCATATGAGGTGTCATAAGTGCTTCCTTAGTGTCGTTACCACGACATTATGTCCGAACATCATTTACGACACTAGTGGTCAACTTGCGACACTTGCGAAAGTTGTAGGGAAGATGCGACACTTACGATGATTAACAGGGACAATGCGACACTTATCCATCTGAGCAATTTTGACGTGTAACAGAATGACCCCAAAGTATGAAGTCAGAAGATACGAACTGATGACTGAAATACTTTGTAGACGCTCAAGCAAGGGTATGGACTCGGAGAACCTGACAAAAGCTGCACACCAACATCCAACAAATATCATGACATATTTCAAAACCCAAGCATAGGTATGCCTGCCTTGGGT
>SNQJ01S0089102.1:7028-35371 GCA_010110895.2 Picea sitchensis | reverse complement strand
GAGGCATACCTTCTTTAGTGAGGGAGGCCACTCAGCCGCTTTAGCCTGTTTGCATGCATATTGGCCGTTTGAATTTTTGGTATTCTCTTTGATTACTAGTTGGCCCTAGGACTCTAGTTTTTGGTTTCATTATCATGAATAGAAGAGTGCCTTTTATTCCTCCATTCACCGGTACCCCCCCATGATGCCTCCTCATTTCATGGGGGCATACCCTTCTGGTTTTTACAATGGTATGCACGATTACAATGCTCAATCCGCACCTTGGGTCTCTAGTAATTTTCTTGTTGATATGCCTTCCCATGTGCAACCCCCTCCCTGGTCTACTTATATGAATCCTAGCATTGGACCTGGGGGCACCATCGCTCCCATGCCCACTTCTTCATTTTATATGAGTCGTGTTCCCATGGGAGGTTGGAACTTCCCACCTTATGGATCCAATCCTATCTATGCTCTTTCAAGATCCAGTGCTCAGATGGGTGCTTATTACACCCTTCCCATGTATCTTTCATCTGCCATGTCGGTCCCTTTAAGTACTTTTTCTGCACCAGGTCCTCAAGTACCCCTAGGTCTTCTGTATGGGGAGAATCAATTTTATAATTTGGGATAACCTCCTTATGGGACACCCTCACAAGGGGGCAACATATATCCTCACTCAAATAATTCTTATCCTACCTTGGTCTCTTTACAAACCTCAGTGATGATGCATGTCCAGACCTCTTTAGACCACCTTGGCATAAACCACCATGTTTCTGGGCCAGGACAGGGAGTATACCAAGATCCTTTCTGGCATGCAATGTTTCAGAATCAATCTTTTTCGGGACCTTGGAATCAAATACCACCATCTATATCCAACCCAACCACTGTAAGCCACACCAGTGCACCATCACCCACCTCTCTTATTCATGTCGGAGATGAGTTGACACGTTTTACAAATCATGTCGACAAATCGCTTCCAACCTCTGCCAATTATGTTGGGGGCACCACCATTTTGACCCTGGATCATCACCGTGTCATGTCTCTGACTCCTATTACTCATACAGGAGATGAATCTCTTTCCTCGGTCAGTACCATCGAGAAACCTAAACTTCTTAGACACAAGCCTAAATTCCTTTGTAAGACTTGTGAAGGAATCCATCTTACTCACTTGTGCCCAGTGATTGCCAGGATACCAGAGGCGTGGGACTCACCCAAAATCCCTTCGGACTCCGAGACACCCATGGTTCCTCCTCACACCACTTCACCTTTAATGATCCCAGTGGTCTCACCATCGAGATTTTCCTCTGACCTCACCCCCTCCACAGAGGGTGAAGCGTCTCCTTCCCCCATTACCATGCATCCTCTTCAACCTATAATTGAAGAAGTGACCACACCAGTGCCATTTTTGGTCAAACCGAATCTCCCTGAAAAAAGTGATGCACCCTCCAGTCATGTCATCAACATTTGAAGTCTCCCCCCTTCTGACCAAGAGAGATTCATTCTTCCTCCAAATACTCTCTCTCTGAGTCCTAACGAGGTCCCCTTCGACTAGGACAACCTGACAAGACATCCCATACCCCACCTATGTCTGTTCCACTAAGATACATTATTTGAACCATAACATAGACTATGTACTCCATTAGCACTTTCTCGTCCTCGACTTGGAGAGATTTGGGCTTTCCCAAGATTTTGTCAGCTATCCACAAGATACTGACTTTTAGTAGAAGGTCGGGATGGGAGCCTTGGCCTCCCCCTTTACATGTTGATTAGAACTAAAAACGAGTCTTAGTTAATCTCTTTTTCGAATCGTCCAAAAACTGAAAACATCGTCGAGTTATTTGTCCCTTTCACACTTGTTAAAATTGGATTTGAAAGATCATGAGTCTTAGTTAAGCTCTTTTCCGACTCGCTACTAAAAATTGAAAAGATTGATGAGTGAACTTGTCTTTTTCACACTCGCAAATTGGATATGAAAATACGTCTATTTGGCACAAGTTTACCCCTTTTTCACACCAAGTAGACTAAAAGATATAAAAAATGACACTTTTTGGCGTTAAATTGTGATTGCATCTCATTCCCTTGCTTGCAGTATTAAGCCTTTATCTGGTTCTCGCTTTGCACTATAAACCATGACCCAAGTAGTTTGCATCCTCAACCAATAAGAGCCTTGTTTATACCCTTCGTAATTTGACACCTTATACCCTGGAGGGAACATCACCCCGAGTGTCCATCTCCCACATGCATTTCCTTGCATTTAGCATAGGTACGTTCCATTGCTGGAACTAGTTTTTCTTACTTGCGACACTTGTTCCCTCCTTTGTATCATAGCATTCACTTGTTATGAAAAAACAAAAAGATATGGGTGGGAAGGGAGTACTATATTGTAATTGGAAGAAATTGTGTTGCCTTTGAACATAGCACAAAGTTATTGAGTCCTTGCATCATCATAATTTTGGGTTTAGCATGGCCTTAGGAATCTGATCTTGTTACAGAGTTTTCTCTACCGACTAGTTAATCTTCCAGTCACTATATTGAACATTATGGATGCCTCCTGCATCTAGTTGTCACATCATTAAGTCTATGCTTCTGGAGTCCACCGTATGTCTCATGCTCTTGTTCAAAGGAAGTCTATCAACTTGTGTTGGCCACTCCTCAGAAATCTTGAATTTTCATGTCGGCCATACCCTCAGTTTGTCTCAAAATCACATGATACTTTGGTCTTATGATGCACCTTGGCCCTACTTTCATCATTGGTAGGTCACCTTGAACCCAACAATCAACATTTCATCATGGGTCATTGACTGGGTGGTTTCCCTTGTGTTCGACGACAAGACATCTATTAACACTTTGGGATTCATGCATTGTCTTGGATGCCATTAGCCTTATTGGAGGTTTCCTTGCCTTTGTCAGCAGTTTTCATCATTGGCTGCTATTCAGTGGGTCTTTTTTCGTGTACCGCTTGCATTTGGAACACGCGAAAGACGCATAGGGTCATTGGTTCGTGAACATGTTCTTCATCCGATCTCCACCAAATCATGAAGCTCCTACTTTGTTCCTCGTGATGACTGATGAGAGATGCCTTAATGCTCTCCTTTCGGTAGGTCTCTTTCCATTGACTTCATCTCATGTATTCTAGATACAAGACCTAGAGTTTTATGAGTACCTTGAGGCTTGCAGTCATTAGTGGCAGGCTCTCTCGCCATTGATAGATGGGAATACATCAATGTCTCCTGATCAATGGATTTCTCAAGTGCTTGACACCAACTCCTTTATTCACATTTGTAGAGATGTACTCGGTGCCTTGATACCTAATTTCATCATTGGTAGGTTGTCTCACGTTTGTTAACGGTATACCTCAATGACTGGTAATCAAATGATGTCTCATCATGTTCGACCTCAACTCATTTATCCACATGATGTAGACTTGCACCATTGGCGGATTGTATTGAAGACTTGAAGACATCACTTTGTAGACACAACTTTCCTGATCTGTTGTTTCCATTTCATTGGACCAGTACCTATTTGACTTCAACGATCATGGGATATTAGATTGTACTCCATGGTATACAGATATCTTCAGATTGATTTTGAGATTGGTTTCACTGGGCCTTGTTCGTGACTATGAAAACTATTGGCATATAACCACATTTATACTTTCCTACTCATGGCCATGAACACTTGTTGGTATATTTTACACATGGATCTGCATTGTGTTCTTGGCAGTCATGTATGCAAAGTCAATACATAATGTAATGAGCAATTGAGTTCATCTTGTTGGTTCTCTACCACTCCACTTATGGGTTATTTATAATGTATTTCGGCCATTGCAGATACTCCTCAGATATCACACATTAGGGGGAATCTGTTATAGCAAGATTTTCCTCACCATTGCTATCTTGCACAGAGGGCCTTTTTCCATTTCCCTATGTAGACTTATCAACCCATTTTTTGATAAATCCAAAGACAAAATTATATATTTTTCCACATATACGCTCCCTAATTGTTATGCAAGATGCGTATACACTTGTTGCTCCATTACAACTCGTGTATATCAGGATTTGTGCCAGAAAATAAAAAATGAGGTCGGGTTTTCATGTCATGACAAAAGATCTCTGATCTTTGGCCTTCCATATACTGGAAACGTTCCATCTCGGCCCTTCAGTTGCATTCTGGAGGCTATAAGAGCACAATTTCAAGCTATGGAAAAGAGAGAGAAAGCATTCAACTTTGAGAGAAAAGTTACTATGGAGAAATTAGTTCATACTGAGTCTGCATCACTTTGTCCCTCAAGTTTGAACACAATGTTCATCTCCCAAGCTCTTTCCTTATTCTCGAGAGGACCTCATTACCTCTTCGCTGTGAGCTTTCCTTTGGTGGAGGATTGAAGTGGTGGAGAACCAGTTGGAAGGAACTTGGTTTCTTGGTTTCAAAACGTGCCGACACGGAATTCTGTAATGTTGATACTTCTGTTGATCAATTATTAATAGAAATACTCCTTTCCCATCCTATCGATATCTTGCAAATATATGATTATTATCCATGGGCATGTTTGTAATGTTTATTAATGGATTTTGTTATCTAATGTGCTAACTCATTTTATATATTGTCATTATATACTTGCATCGCTTGTTTGTCGAGAATTTTTTACAGGTGCAAAGCTTTGGGTCAAAGTGCTCAATGGTGGTACGACATCAAACGATTGTATCGTGGTAGGTTTCTTCCTCGTATTGCACATTAGTTTATATAGCGCATGTTGGAATTGAGTTGATTTCTGCAGTCATACCTGTCTATTGTGGTTTACCCTTGGCCATACAAAGTTTTTACCTTGCAACAAAGGCACAACCTGAAGTGAGAGAATGTGGGATGCCTTTGGAATTCAATCAGTCTGCATCACCTGGAGAAGGAAAAGAGGTAAGAAATCTTGTCAGTTTCTTGTATACTTTCATTGATTTGATTAAGGATGAAAATGTTGTGAAAGAACTACAACACTTGATCAGACAGTATGAGATAGGAAGGGTAGATCCTTTGCTGAATAGAGAAGTACATCAAGTATCCAAAAAGAGAAGGACAAACAAGGAACTACACCTTAATGCTCATATTGGAGACTATGACATAGATTACGTGGTCCTCGACTTGGGATTAGAAGTCAATGTTATGATGAAGAAGACCTAGGCACTGATGGGAACACCTTAGTTGATTTACTCCCCTATCAGGCTTAGGATGGATAATCAATAGGCAGTAAGTCCCTTTGGAAGACTGGAGCATGTCCCAGTGGACATCAGCGAGGTAAGAATTTTTGTGGACTTCAAGGTGATTGATATAGTTGATGATAGTTGTCCTTATCCTTCGTTGTTAGGAATTGATTGGGATTTCAACAATTCCATTGTTTTTGACTTGAAGAAAAGAAGAATGAAATTTGAAAGTGAAGGCCTTAGGGTCATTGCACCTCTTGATCCCGATGAAGGTCACAGATACACAGAACCCATCAGGGAAGAAGACCATGCTTATGAGCTAGAGAATATATATAAATTGACAACAAGACAACAAGATTACATTAATACTATGACAGATGGAAACTTAAGCTGTCTAAGTGAGAGTGAATACTCATCAGAATCAGAAGAAGCACTGGATAACTAACAGAACAAAATGGATGAAGTTTTTGCACGGAGGTGTGCTAGATGACCAGGGAAGTTCTTTTGATTGACACAAAAGTAAGTAATCTGACCACATTTGATGGTTTAAATCATTTAGGAACTTTCTTATTGGAATTTGAATAAATTGTACCAGTACAAAAGAGTTTGTTGGCACTGAATGAAGCCTTGAAAGAAATTCCAACAAGATGGTGGGGAACACATAAGAAAAACATTGTGGACTAGGTGCAATGTCACACTTTGATGACAGTGCAATTTTCATAACAAGTCGAAGGGTGCGAAGTCCGATACATAGGTCATAACTATCCGAAGGACCATGTGCGAAGTTGCAAGGAGGCCTGTAGAAGCATTCCTCAGGAACGGTGGATGCATACGTTCATTAACACTTTGGATACTATGCCTATCAGTTGGTATCTTCAAGAAGAACTATGCCTCACCACTATAGATTGGTACAATATGACTAAGAACTTTGTAGCTACATTTTTATTTGAAAGTCAACACCCCACAGTAGATCAGGCTTTACAAGTTGTAAGACAGAGAGTCTTTGAGGAGGCACCTAACCTCCCTGTTGAATAAGAGGAACATGAATGGAATGCACCTCTTCAAAAATTATAAGGTTGCTACAATATCAATGCTGATGAAGATGATGATCCCAAGAATGTGAACATCGCAAAAAATGAAGGACAGAGAGACATAGAAGGACCAGGAGTCGAACTAACTTTCATTGGACAACCAATTAAAATCAAGAAAGTTAACATTGGAACAGAGAAAACACCTAAGCTGGAAAACATTAGAGATTATTGGGATGATGCCACTATTGACAAGATCATAGAACTACTACATGAATATAAGGACTTGTTTCCAACCAAGTTCACCGACACGAAGGGAATTAAAGGGCCCATGGGAGAAATGAAGATCCCCTTAAAACTAGACACAAGGCCAGTCAAGCAGAGACTTGAAGAATCAAAATGGATTAGCCCTATGGTGGTCCAGGATAAGAATATAGGAGAGATCAAAATATGTGTATATTTAAAAAAACTAAATGATGTTTGCTTACATGAGCCATTCCCTACACCGTTTACTGATGAAGTGTTAGATAATGTGGGAGGACATGAAGTTTACTCCTTCATAGATGGATTTTCAGGTTATCACTAGATCATGATTGATAAGGAAGATCTCCATAAGAACACATTTGCAATAGAATGGGGTTCTTTCCAGTACACAGTGATGACTTTCGGGCTGAACAATGCACCAACCATGTTTTCTAGGGTGGTGGTCGAAGCATTCAAGGATTTTTTACATAAATTTATGGAAGCATGTTTTGATGATTGGACTATTTTTAGCTTATTGAAGATCATATTGAATGTTTAACACTAATGTTGGATAAGTGTAGGCAATGTCAGATTGCCCTGATCCTGAAGAAGTGTATCTTATTTTTACCCTTTGGAGTGCTGCTAGGCCACATTGTGTGTAAGCAGGGGTTTCTGATAGATCCTTCCAAGATTTCCATCATTGTTGATCTACCTCCTCCTATTTTAGTTATACAACTACGCACTGTGCTGGGACAAACTAGATACTATAGAAAGTTCATCAAGGGTTATGCACAGATAACAACACCCATGTAAGAGATTTTAATGAAATAGTGTCAGTTTCAATGGTCGGAGGAATGTCAACAAAGATTCGACACACTAAAATAGAAAATGGTCATTGTTCCTATTATGGTTTTCCCAGATTGGAGTAAGGAATTCCATGTCCATGTCGATTCTTCATATATTTCATTAGGAGTGGTGTTAACACAACCAGGAGTAGGAAATATTGACCATCCATTAGCCTTTGCTAGCAGGAATCTCTCCACAACTGAGATAAACTACACTACCACTGAGAGAGAAGGTTTAGACATGGTGTAGGCACTGCAGAAGTTTCGAAACTACTTGTTGGGAGGACATTTGGATGCCCGAAAATCCTTATGAGTGATCAAGGTACAAATTTTATTAATAAGACTATTGAAGCCCTGACTCAGTGATTTGCAATCCACCATCAGAAGATCACTCCATACCACCCACAAGTGAATGGTACAGTAGAAGCTCTCAATAAGATCTTGGAGACAGTGCTGACAGATATTTGTAGTTTAAACAGGGAAGATTGGGATTTGAGAGTACCAATAGTGTTATGGGATTATATAACCACTTGCAAGAAGCTGACAATGCAGACTCCCTTTAAGTTGGTTTATGGTCTAGAAGCAGTGGTCCCTATCGAATATTTGGTTCCTAGTATAAGAATTACAACATTCACATATATGGATGACACTTGCGTTGTTCAAAACAGGCTTGCGTAGTTAGCAAAACTGGACGAAGACATGTTTTTTGTAGTATTTCATCAGAAGGTATAGAAGGAACGAGAGAAGGCTTACCATGACAAACATATTAAGATGAAATCATTTAAGCAAGGAGATATGGTATTGGTATATGACAACAAGTTCACGAAGCATCCAGGGAAGTTCATTACACATTGGCTTGGGCCATATGAGGTTGCCTATGTTACGGAAGGAGGAGATGCACAATTGAAGACTTTGAATGGAGAATGGAAAGAAGGTTTAGTGAATGCGAGCCGATTGAAATTGTACTACGACAACCAGTTGCCTCACAACTCTCAGTAAAAGCAGAAGAAGAAGGTTATAGGTACCAGGTGCAGTTGAAACTGGGTACCGGAAACATAAAATACAATCTACACAAGGAAGGGAGGGACAAAGCAGAGAGCACAAGCTGCTCCGCGCAGTATGAAGTCGAAGTGAAATGGAAGGTTCAGTCTTGTAGTGCCTCAGGAAAAGTCACATGTGAGTGTTGGGGGCCTATTGGCCCTTTTTTATGGAAGAAAGAGAAGATTAAGTAATAAAGTTGAAGTACGAACTCCGCAGAAGGCACATTGACTGATATTGGGTCGAAGTGGTCAAAGAAGAAGAATAGAAGGAGTGAAGTAAGGGAAAGTGAACCTATGAATGAGAAGATCAAGGAAGACAGATCAACAAGGAAATATGGATCATGGATGACTCAACAAGTGGAAAAATCCACCAATGGATGATTTGGAGCACCTCACGGGAAAGAAGGAAATACAGGCTGGCGAAGCCTTGAAAACATGTGTCAAGTTGACCTAGGGTTTTAGACACCTAGGGTTTTGGGATCTAGGGTTTTGACACCTAGACACTTGTTATGTAATGTGTAAATAAAGGTCTAGAAGACCTGGGAGGGTTCGTTCGAAGTGGATTGTGTTGTTGATGTTGACTGATTATTGTTGTTGTGTGAGGAGAGTATTATGTTGTGAGAATATCCTTGTATTGTAAGATCTTCAGTTGGGTGCGAAGATCAACCCTGCAGCTGGGTGCATAGGGAGGGGAGAAAAGAAGAGAAAGAGAGAGAGATATGCAAGCTAAGAGCACAGATAGAACTATATGTTTCCATTTAATATATCAATAAACACAGTTTTGTGGATGTAACCCTAGTGAGAGGGTGAACCACATATATTTTTTTGTTATGTGTGATTGATGCTCTGTTCTTTTCCTTCTGTTATTCTATTATTTCATTATTGTGCTAGATCTGGGACATAACTGTGCAAAGTAGGCTTAAGTTGATAAATAATAACTAGCTTTGTGTGTGTTGTTTTGGATCCAATTTGCATTTCCTCTGGTTATAGACACCTGTGTCGTGCAACCCCCTATTTCTATTTCGGGTGAGACTGCATCTGCCTCGCAGGTGTTGCCGAAAGGGCCAGTAGTTAGGGCTTGTTGGTACGCTATTAAAGTCAAACCCTAGGTCTGCCCCTGCACCAACATATTGGCATCAACACAGTTGGTTATGGGGTGGCCATTATGCCAAGAAGTATGATTTATGGTTGTTCGTAATACCTAGGGTCTGCATTTCCATTGGCATTGTTATAAATTGGTTCAACTATTGAAAAAAAGAGCGAGGGTTATGCCTTTGTGCATTCTTGGTATTTGTTATTTTCCAGTGTGAAATCGTTGCTCCTCTGCATCATTCCCTACCATACCCAGTCTTGAACTGTCACACTATTACACGAGTTGAGAGTTATAAAATGTTGTGGTTCCACCGTGCTTGTTTCAAAGGTTTTCTACCTATTGTTGATATGTTCGACCTCCATTCTATCTGTGTTTTGGTGACCGAGCAAACTCTTGATTATTTCTTGTGTTCATGGTTACAGAGCTCGATTTTGATAACCCCAACCAGTCGCACACTTGTCGAGTATATTGTTGAATGTCATAAGTTGGTTGAGTGGTTATGACAGTTTCTTTAAGTATTGTCTCGTCTCTGTTTGATTGAGTTGTTGGAAATTTGTAATTGGGGATGAGAATTGGTGTACAGTCGAGGGGATGCCTCCTTTTTTTGTGACAGTTGCATCAATAACCTAGCTCATTTTTTTATTAAATTGGTTGATTGGGAGTAAATGGTAATGTACAGTCAGAGGGTTTCCTCTTTTCCTTATGGGTTGGTCGTTGTGTTCCTATAGTGTGGTGTCAAATTGTAGTTGGTGGTTGTTGTGTGTTTGATTAGTCCCAATCAAGATCATTGCAAGTTGGGGAAGATGATGACTGTGACTTTGTTGTTTACTGTGTATAGATTGTGGAGACATCCTGCATAGTTTTATTTAATTTCCCCATAAAACATGAAGCTTAGGTTTTGTATTATTGTTTCATTGCAAGTTTTATTGGTTAATATTATCAAAAGAATGAAATCGGGCAAGTTTTAAAAAGTATTTTCAACTTGGGGAAAGACCCGTGTCTATGTTTGATTTAGGAAATTAAAAATTATGGGTAGTGGTTGATATTCTATAGAAATATATGCTGGACAGACATGAAACAATGTGACTATGCGTTCCTTTTGATTTTCTTTAAATGAAAAGAAAATAAATGAAAAGAAACAAGTATTCTCTTAACAAGACTGTTGATAGGCATAGTGATTCTGAGTATGATTATAGACTTTGTTGCTTGAAAAAGTTTGAGGAATTGAATGTGCGACAATGAACAATTTTGACACACAAGAATTATTAATTGGTATTGGTATCCTGGTATTGAATACATAGTTTTTTTTATGGATTACTTAATTAGTTTTATGAACAATATCCATTCTTTTCCCTACCATTCTTTCACTTTTCCCACATTACAACTCCACTGGCCTTCCCATAATCACTATCCACTCCCTGTTCCTAAAATTTAATTATAGTTAAGATAAATTCGGTATTATGACAGTTAAAGGATCACACATGGATGAATTACAGTGATATATTATTTTGATTTATGATACAGTTGATTGTTTGATGTTTCGTGAGCAATAATCGTGATCTATTCCCCCTCATTTTAACACTTTTCGCTCAATACAATCCCTCACATATCCAAGAGCCCTTATTCACCCCCTACTCATTGACAAGTATTAAACGATTTGTATGGATTGGATTGCATGAGTCTGATATGTTGTTGAGACAAACTTTGTTTCATATTTAAAAGAGTTGTCATGTATGGTTGTTGAAGAAACTATTTACTAATTAATAATGCATACATGAATGAGCATTTTTAGCAGAGGTAGCCATGGCCGGGGTAACAGAGGAAGAGGAAATTGGAACAGGGGCCCTAGAAGGCCAAGGTTCTCTATACACTTTGATGAAAAATCACATGTCTCTACCTGCTCCTCCACCTATTAATCAAATTTTCCAAGATGTCCCTGTCCACTCACCAGTACAGTCTTTCCATGCAAGAAAAAGGTTAAAAACCGAGGCCCACCATGCCCCTGACAAAGGAAAAGCCATTGTTTCCCCCTCCTCACCCTCAAATGACTTTGCCAAATCCGTGTCCTCCCACATGAATTTGAGAGATGATTGCTCTCATGTGATCAATGAGATTAGGCCTAAAGGCTCTGCACAACCTAAGGAAAATTCAGAGAGATCAAAGGGTCACAACAACAACAAGGGAAATATTGTCTCCCAGAGTGGAAAATATGGGCTTTAAGTGTTTTTATTTATTTTTTGTTGAGAAGAGTTGACTTCTAAAATTTTGGACAACACACTATTTTTTGGATATATGGATAATACATTTTTGGAAATCATTTCAATTATCATTGATATAAATTGTCAAAATATGAGAGTGATGATGAGAGTCACCATGAGGGATGTTTTGATTGATTAACTAGTTGTTTTATGTTTTTTAAAGAACTAAAGGGAGTCACGAGGGGTCCCACCTAATAGTTATTATTTATTAAAACCCCTTATTATGATTTTATTACTTTTCCCCCTTAACTAAAAAGTTGGTTGAGTTTTAGTTAACTTAACTAAAGAAGTAGTTCAACTACTTCAACTAATTCTAATTGCTTAAAGACAAAAGGAAAAGGAGGAACAAGAGGAGAATAGAAGGAGAAGCATACTAAGGTCTTCTCTTTGAGTTTTGTTGAGATAATTCAGTTTTCATTCATTCTTTAATTCATTGGAAGCCTAATTCTCTTTTATGATAGCAAGGTCCTATTGTAGACAACAAGATTCAGGGAGGAATTACATCATTCAGACACTTATTTTTCAGAGGTGTTGATCTATCTTTGATAGTCTATGTAGACTTGTCTGTTTGTGAATTAAATTTCACGACTGACAAAGGCTATTGTGTAGAGTCGTCTGGGAAACAATCTTTGGAACGCTGATCCAAATTTTAAAGTTCAGTTTTTTACTTTCTGTCAGAAGTCCTTTTGTATGGTTTTCATCGGGGAGATATAAGTTTGACTTTGGTCCAAAACTTCCTCAGGGAATTTTGTAAAGAGAATGATTATTTTGATAAATTGGAATGAAATAAATGATTGCTTCATGTTTCATCTGTTTTGATTATTGTCTTGGTGTCTTTACCTCTGTCTCTATATTTATTTCAACATTTGTTATATTCAGAAAATTACATAAATGATGAATTTTCCAGCAAGCTTTCATTTATAAAAAAATCATCCTAAGCACTTGTAATCAATAATTGTGAATTATGATACAAATTTTGATGGCTATAAACATAGGGTGATATTCCCGTCTATCTTGCTTTAGCCAAGCAAGATCTGAAAATGATTGAATAAGATCATTTCATATATTTTCCTCAAGAAGCTTCAAACTATCAACTTATTGCGGGACATTTATACAAGATGGGAGTAGATATCATTTTGAGAAGGTGTGTATTGGAAAATGAACGACCCAAAATTTCAGTAGAAGCTCAGGAAGGTATAGCTAGAGGACACTATGCAGGAAAATATATTGCGTGGAAGATTATGGTGGCCAACAATTCATAAATATTCAAGGGAATATTTCCAAAAATGTGATGTCTGTCAGAGGGTTGGAAAACCCAACATAAGGGATGAGATTCCCCTAAGACCACAAGTGACTCTGCAAGTATTTGAAAAATGGGAAATAGACTTTGTTGGACCAATTAATCCACTAACAAAAAGGTTAGGAGCTAGATATATCATTACTACGATTGAATACTTAAAGAGACAGGTAGAAGAAGTACGAGTAAAAGATTGTAGCACAAAGACAAAAACACACTTCTTATTTGAGAAAGTGATCACCAGATTTGGATGTCCCGGGATTATGATGAGTGACCAAGGCACTCATTTTATTAATAATACCATTAGGGCTATGACTGAGGAGTTTGAAGTCTATCACCAAAAGAGTTACAACATATCATCCTCAAGTAAATGGAACAATATAAATTTTCTATAAGATTTTGGAAAATGCTTTGACTAATATCTGCAATGTCAATAGGAATGATTGAGACTTTAAAATACCAATAGTGCTATGGGAATATAGGACCACATGCAAGAAGTTGATAGGACATACACCATTCAGATTGGTGTATGGGTAGGAAGCATTGGTACCATTAGAATTTTGGGTACCCAGTCTACACGTAGAAGCAATTACCAACATAACAAAAAGAAGTGTAGTACAAGAGAGGTTAAGTCAACTAATGGAAATGGAAGAGGAGAGGATTCTAGTAGGATTTCACTAGGAAGTACATAAAGTAAGAGATAAAGCCTGGCATAAAAAACATATTAAAAATAAGAGTTTTAAGGAGGGAGACCTAGTTCTGTTGTATGAATTTTTTTTTCCAGCACCTTGGTAAGTTTAGAATTCTTTGGATAACACCATATGAAGTAAATATTATCATAGATGGGGGATTTGTACACCTAAAAGACATGGGAGGAACATAACTGAAATGAATGATCAATGATATTCAACTGAAACTGTACAGGGAAATTCGACCTACTAACCCTTAAAAGTTACATCATAGTGAGAAAGACATGTATATAGTGTACTATAGCAGAGATTAGGAAACAAAATGATAAAAATAAATAAAAAGGAAAAAATAAGAAAAAAGGAATACAAAAATAGGAAAGAAAGAAAAACACAAAAAGAGGCAGAAGTTGACTGAACCGTAGGAAAGTGCGAAAAAAAAGTTGTGCGCAACAATTACCATGAAAAACATTGGAAGACAGTGTGCATGAAAAATTACACTCAGTGCAAATGCACACAAAAAGTGAAAAAACAACTATGATCGAGAATATACAGTGAAAAAAGCACGCAGTCATTCAACACTTAATGATTTTTTAGCACAAAGTGCGTGCCCTAGCTAGAACTTTATGAAGAAGCAAGCGAGTGTGGAAAATTGGAGAGAATATGACCCCACTAAAGTTCGATGCTCTAGGCCAATATGTGCGGGTTACCTGACAGGGCCAAAGGTGCAAAGAAAAAATGAGACAACCCGAGAACATGGTCAAGCTGGAAGATGTCACCACTTCGGAAACATAATCGATCAACCTGACATAGGTTAAATATGAAACATCAACAACATCGCAAAAGGAAGTAGGGAAGAGTTATGGGGCAGGGAATAATATCTTGAACCCTAGTCCTAAAACACCTGTGAAACTTGATGAAATGACGGGACAACGACAGAGCCAAAAAGGAGAGGAGGTGTTGGTCGAGGATATCTCCGACTGACCGGAATCCGAGAGGGAATAAGAGGACAAAGAAATAGTAGAGGCAGACCCATCTGTTGTTGGGCAGAAAATAAAGGCGCGGGATGTCAGTGTTTCATGGAAACCTGCACAGGAGATCTAGCTAAAGCATACACAAACAAAGATTATTAATAAAAGGAAGAGAGATACACAATGAATAATGATAATCAATGCTTATTATGATCTAATCAATGAGTGAGTGATCTTCACTCATATAGGAAATGACATCCTATAATTAGGAATGCATGCATAATGGTGATGGTCTAAGACTATAAAGTCTAAAATAGAACTAGTCAGTTAACTCCCACTGAACTAGTGTGCTGAAAATAAAAATTTCTCCAACACCCCCCTGAAAATCACTATGGAGTAAAAAAATGAGTCCCGGATACTAGGCCATACTAGGTATTCATGTACAATGAAACTAATGAACACTGAATAAAAGTGAGGAAAGAGGGAGAATGATGTGGGACCCCCCTCCCTCAAAGGACAATGTATCAAAAGAAGAAAAGTGGCAGCTGCTAGGCAACTGTGTTCTTCACTGCAAGATGATTCTGCAAAGTCTGAAACTTATGCTCACTGAAAGTCTTCGTGAAGATGTAGAAATCTTTATGGATCTGATGAAGTCCATTGGGAACCTGTCTAGCTTTGTACCTCTTGATCCTGTGGACCCATGTGCACCTAAAAATATTCCTTTCTGGTGGAAGTGGAACCAAATGCGAAGTTTGATTCTTTAGGAGTGATTCGTACTCCTTCTGCATGGTTTCTTTCCATAATGTATTTCCCACAACCTTATTGTAGTTCTACAGATTAGTGGATTGAACCATATAGAAATTCATGGGCATCACAGGTTTTGAAGATGAAAGTACATGAGAAGACTCCTCATGATGAGATTGAGTCATCCTTGAATCCAATGGATTCCCTACAAGGTTGCTTGTTGCCTAAAGTGAGGTCTGTGCCTTCTTGGGCATCTGTTGAATCTTCGACGTTGGCTTCTTATCTGGCTGTACTACCTACTTATTTCCATGTACATAATCTGAGTGTATGGAATCATCTCTGATGTCTGAAACTGATGGAATAACAAGAGTATATGCATGTTGCACTGGAGGTGCATGCAAAGTACTCTCTTTATGTGTAAGTAGAATAGAGGAGTCATCGTTAGAAAACTTAGTGAATTTATACAACCTTGACTTGTGATCCACCTCACCGATTGCAATGATAGAATTTTCATGCATGCCAATTACTAAAACTGAATCTGATGTAAATTCAACCTTTTTACCTTTCTGAGGGAGCTGATAAACTGAGAGAAGATTCATAGAAATCTTTGGAACATGTAAAAAATTCTCAAAACTACCATTCTAGAGTTCCACTCTCCCTTCTCCTGCTACTGCTACTGGAGTATCATCCCCCATGAGAATAGGGGGTCTTGAGCATGGACTCAAGGAAGAGAAAACTTCCTCTTTCTCTGCCATATGATGGGATGCACCATAATATATAATCCATGAATCAGATGAGGAATTAATTTCAACCAGAACATGATGATTACCTTTCTTAGGAGCAAGATCTTCTTCCTTATGCTTCTTGAGTCTCTCTGGAATGAAGTTTCCAAGGTTGTTTTGTTGAAGTGCCTGTGCCATAAGATAGATCTGTTTCTTCATGCATGTGGATTCTTCATGATTCAGTTTATTGTAGTAAGTGCACTACTTTCCCTTCTTCTTCTTCTTGGAATATGAAGAGTCTTTGGAACCTGAAGAATCAGTAAAGGGTTTGGAATATCCCTCCTTCCCGTTCTATTTGGATGACCCTTGTCCATCATGCATGGTGAGTGAATGTGCTTTCATATCTTTCATGAGGCCCATCTGTAAGACTTTTGTCAGCTCCCTTGTGAGAGACTCAATGAACTAAGCCAACGTAGAGATCTTCCAATTTGTTCCAAAAAGACATTTGCTAGAATGGAAATTGGAGACATACACAATGTATTCTGGTCCTAGCTTGGTCAAGATTGTTAGAATAAGTTGTTTCTCTTGTGTAGACTTGTCAATACCACATTCACCCAAGCTCAAAATTAAAGATTTAAATTTAGTAAACAAATCATGTATATTATCAAAACTTTTAGGGTCTAAGGTATTCAACTCTACCTCAAGCATATGACCTCGCATTTCATCTTGCTTTCCAAAGAGTCATTCCAGGGTGGTCCAGATCTCGTTTGGGGTCTTGCATGAAGCAACATGAAACTATAAATCAATGGAGATTAAATCAAGAAGTAGTCATGTGGCCTCATCCTTACGATTCACCTATCTCATCTTCTCAATCGCTGATGTAGGTTCTGTTTCTGTCGCCATCATCAAATTATACAGTCATTTCCTTTTGAGTTGGAATTCTTCCTTGGTCTTCCAATCAAAATAATTGTATGGTGTGAGGATTATCACCAAGTTTGTCTATATAGTAGTTTTCCTTTCCATCTCTTCCACTATTTCTAAGAACCTCTAAAAATTTACTCTCAATCTGCAAGTGAAAAATTAGGAAATCACGACAGAAATGACATTTTAAGTGAAAATTCGTATCAGTTTCAGGAGACGATATTCTGACTTACTTTTTGAGCAAATAGTGAGGAATATTTCCAAACGATTGAAAACCCACTTGCCGAATGGGTCGATTTACTTCCCTCGCGAGCCGTTTCCTCAAAAACTTAATATTTTGGGAGAAATCACTGTAGAAAGGTATGACCATGGATTCGTATTAGTTTCAGGAGGCCATCTTCCGGATTACTTTCTGAGAAAACGGTGAGGAATCTCGCCAAATGGTTGAAAACCCACTTGCATAATGGGTCGTTTTACTTCCCAATTGAGCCGTTTCTTCAAAAACTTAATATTTGTAGAGAAATCACTACTGAAAGGTACGACCACGGATTTAGCTCGTCGAAACTCCGATTTTGCTTATTCTTTGGCTTGTCTGGCTTTCTCCAAGCAGCGTAGCTTTGATACCATGCTATGTTTCATGAAAACCTGCACAGGAGATCTAGCTAAAGCATACACAAACAAATCTTATCAAGAAAAGGAAGAGAGATACACAATGAACAATGAGAATCAATGCTTATTATGATCTAATCAATGAGTGAGTGATCTTCACTCGTATAGGAAATGACATCCTATAATTAGGAATGCATGCATAATAGTGATGGTCTAAGATTAGAAAGTCTAAAATAGGACTAGTCAATTAACTCCCACTGAACTAGTGTTACTCCCACTAAACTAGTGTGCCCAAAATAGAAATTTCTCCAATACAGGACGCCACAGACATCACACTCTCATATCTCCTAGATGAAGTGGTCATTGTGGATGATATACTTGTAAAGGTACCAAAACTTAGGTACTCAAACCATGATGTGCATGATGTGACCAAATTCCCAGATTTGGCAGAAGAGACTTACTTAGCAAACACAAGGGAAATTGGACCCCTAGTTAAACCAATAATGGAGTCCACACAATGCATAACGAGGTTGTACAACTTCGACATAATGAACCTATTGAATATATCACACTTTGGGTGCGGTTAAAAAGTCAGGCTCTACTTCAAACAACTAGTCGCCCGCATACACAGAGGCATCCTTTGGATGGATAGGCCAATACAATTGGATGTGACGTTGATTTCCAAGATCACATGATTACCAACATTTGGCGTGCATCTAGAGGAATACTTGGATAACAAGGTGCACGAGAAGGAAATCGTTGAGCTGGTCAAATCACAATTTGGCACCAGTTGAGGAAACAAGGAATTTGTGCTCAAGGATATTAACAAAAATGCGACAAGGTTCGTCAACAATATTATGTCTTACAAGATACTAAGGAAATGTAGAAAAGAAGAAGCACCAACAGGATTTATTTTAGTAGCCGCGTAGTGCGCGAAAGGAGTGATGTTTAGTTGGGAATTGTACCTATTGAACCAATTTTTGGTGGATTGTAGAGATGCGCAGGATAATGGAACCGAGTCACAATGGTCTATGTGGATGATATCGTATTTGGTTGCAATAATGATGAATCAAGTCACAAATTTTTGCAAGAAATTTCAAAAGAGTTTGAAATGTCTATGATTGGAGAGCTAAATTTCTTCCTTGGAATTCAAATCACTCAATCACTGAAAGGAATGTTTATTACTTAGTCCAAATACTTGAAAGAGATACTTAAAAAGTTTGAAATGGTTGAAAGTGCACCTGTTATCACTCCAATGTCAACCAACTGCAAACTCAACAAGGAAGATGAGTCACCTTCTATAGATTCACCTCTCTACAGATATATGGTTGGGAGCCTACTATATTTGACTACATCCAGAACTGATATCATGCATGCAGTAGGAATGGTGGAAAGATTTAAATCACATCCTAAGGAATCACATGTGATGGCTGTCAAGAGAATATTTAGATATCTTAATGGCACATCATACTTTTCCTTATGTTATCCAAGGAATAAATGATTTGAACTAATTGCTTACACAGATGCTGATTGGGATGGTATTTTGGATGACAAAAAGAGTATTAGTGGAAATGAATTTTTCTTAGGGGAATGTCTATTCTCATGGTCAAGTAGAAAACAATCATCAATTTCACTATCTATAGTAGAGGCCAAATGTATTGCAGCTATTGAATGTTTCACTCAAATATTATGGATGATACAAACATTGGAGGATATTAAAATTGAATGTAATCAACTGATACCTATCTATTGTGACAATACAAGTACCATCAACATCTCCAGGAATCCAATCATGCATGCAAATACCAAACATATACCCATCAAGTATCATCTATTGAGAGATAAAGTTAGTGAAAAAAAGATTAGATTGGAGTATGTTGGTTCAAAGGAGAAGATAGTAGACACATTCACTAAACCCTTTCCTAAAGAAGCATTTTAACATCTAAGGAAAAATATGGGAGTAATCTCCCTACAATAAAAAAAAATGGTCATGATGATAGGGGGAGAAATGTTGACAGGGGGAGCTATAAAAAATAGAGGATGGAAAAATGTTCATTGAAAAAAACAAAAAAAACAAACAAATAAAGTGTTGTTGATAGGGGGAGCAAGAAAAAAAATGACAAGTATTGTCACCCAAAACAAAAGAAGGCTGAGGAGTAGACAATTGGTGATGAACCTCATTCTGGTATTAGAGGCCTTGACATTGATGTCAAAGGGGGATATTGATGGAAATACCATGTTGGCATTGATGTCAACATGAAGAAAAGAATACCATAGTGGATTATGACATGGAAATATAGTAAAATCTACAGGAATGTTGAGTTACATGAACGCAGTGGACTACCGAAATGCACGGGGTCACCTGGTCAAGTTATTTGAAAGAATGAAAATAAAATAATGAGACAATTTCAATTACTACATTGGTCAAGTCGAGTTGTCCTAGTGAATGTATATTATGTTTAGACATGATCGTTATGAATAGAATGAATACTGGCAAGTCATCCTCTTGAATACTTTCTCGCGCACTATCATTTCAGAGTCTAGTCGAAGGGAAATATTTGATGCAACATCGAGAACCCTTGAGTCTGTCAGATCAACATGGTAGTCATTATTCCGTAGAAAGTTTTGGTCATAATTTTTTCTAGGTCGAAGTTGGATGACCCTTCAAACCCAAAACAATTTCCAGTAGCCACCAATGGTTAGATCCACTTAGGAAATCAATTGTTGATTAAATTGTCATTCATGTCAAAGGTTAGTAAGGGATTAAATATATGTCAAAGGTTAGTAAGTGATTAAATATAAATGTGAACTTGGTATGACTTTAATAAATAACAAAAGTTGAAAAGTTAGGTGAAAGCAGAGTTTACGTAAAAGAGGAGTAAATATGAAAGTGGAATAAAGAAATAGGTAAAATTGAAATTGGATTAAAGAAAAAGGTAAAAGTGAAAGTGGAGTTAAAGAAAAAGGGAAAAAGTGAAATATCACATGGTATTTGTAAACCATGGTGGTATTTAGCTATGGTAAGGTAAAAACTGAATTAAATCATGATAGTCAAAATCTATTGACCCGATTGAAAACATGACTAAACGATCTAAAAGTCACAATGGTTCATTGACATTGTATTAATTAAAATAGTATCATTAATATCTTATATTGAAAAGACACATACTTATAATGAAGAGATACATTTCTATATTGAAGAGGTGCAATTGTGCAGTTGTACATGACCACTGGAAGACTATATAAACGAAAATTCTTGTGGAAAGAGGGTGTGTCTCTGTTCTTGATATCAGAAGATCAATAACAGAGTTAGAGGCCAAGAAAGTTAATGAAGATATCAACATAATCCAAAGAAGATTATGAATATTTGAAGATTGAAGTACTTATCATAAAAATGGAGGTTGGGTGGTTCTAGGGAAGGTTGGAGCCTACAAATTGTTGGAGAAATTTCTATTTTCGACACACTAGTTCAGTGGGAGTTAACTAACTAGTTCTATTTTAGACTTTCTATTTTTACCATCACTATTATGAATGCATGCATTCTTAAGGAAAGATAATTGCTTGATTGTTTTTCTTAATTATGGAATGCTTTTCCCTATATATGAGTGTATTCCACTCATTCATTGTGTCATATTGATCATGATCTATGTATCAATCATCAACTCATTGGAGTAGTGTGAATATATTTTCTCATTCTTCCATATTGAATCTCTCTTCTTTTCTTGATAAAATTTGTTTTTACTTGCTTTAGCTAGATCTCTTGTGCATATTTCCATGAAAAATTGACATGGTATCAGAGCTATGCTGCTTGGAGTAAGCCAGACAAGCCAAAGAATAAGAAAAATTGGGGTTTCAACGAGCTAAATTCGTGGTTGTACCTTTCAGCAGTATTCCTCCCAAAATATTACGTTTTTGAGGAAACGACCCACAAAGAAAGTAAATAAGCCCATTTTGGAAGTGGGTTTTCAACCGTTTGGCGAGATTCTTCACCGTTTGCTCAGAAAGTAAGCCGCAAGATAGCCTCCTGAAAATAATATGAATCTGTGGCCGTACCTTTCTACAATGATTTCTCCCAAAAATATTAAGTTTTTGAGGAAACGACATGCTTGAGAAGTAAATCGACCCATTTTGGAAGTGGGTTTTCAACCGTTTGGCGAGATTCCTCACCGTTTGCTCAGAAAGTAAGTCGCAATATCATCTCTTGAAATTGACACAGATTTTCACTTAAAGTGCCATTTCTGCCGTGATTTCTTAATTTTTCACTTGCAGATTGAGAGTAAATTTTTAGGGGTTCTTAGAAATAGTGGGAGATATGGATATGACAACTATTATATAGTCAAACTTGGTGGTAATCCTCACACCATACAATTATTTTGATTGGAAGCCCAAGGCGATGTTCCAACTCAAAAGAAAAGGACTATATAATTTGACGATGGCGATAGAAACATAACCTACATCAACGATTGAGAAGATGAGATGGGTGAACCGTAAGGATGAGTCCACATGACTACTTCTTGAGTTAATATCCACTAATTTATGGTTTCAGTTTGCTACATGCAAGACTCCAAACGAGATCTGGACCACCTTGAAAGGACTCTTTCGAAAGCAGGATGATATGCGAGGTCACCATGGAAGGACTCTTTCGAAAGGTGATGATATCGCAGGTCATATGCTTGAGGTAGAGTTGAATACCTTAGGACCCTAAAAGTTTTGATAATATACAAGATTTTTTTACTAAATTTAAATCTTGCTATCGAAGCCAAGCTTGGGTGAATGTGGTATTGATAAGTCTACACAAGAGAAACAACTTATTCTAACAATCTTGGCCAAGCTAGGGCCAGAATATGCTGTATATGTCTCCAATTTTCATTCTGGTAGATGTATTTTTGGAACAAATTGGAAAATGCCTACGTTGGCTCAGTTCATTGAGTCTCTTACACAAGAGAAGACAAAACTCATACAGATGAGCCTCATGAAAGATCCCAAAGCACATGCACTCACCATGCATGATGGAAAAGGTTCATTCAAACATAACATGAAGGAGGGATATTCCAAACCCTTTAATGATTCTTCAGGTTCCAAAGACTCTTTAGATTCCAAGAAGAAGGAGAAGAAGGGAAAGCAGTGCACTTACTGCAATAAACTGGATCATGAAGAATCCACATGCATGAAGAAACATATCGATCCTATGACAGGCACTTCAGCAGAACAACCTTGGAAACTTTATTCCAGAGGGAGTCAAGAAGGAGAAGGAAGAAGATCCTTCTCCTAAGAAATGTAATCATCATGCTCTTGTTGCAATTAATTCCTCATCTGATTCATGGATTATAGATTCTGGTGCATCCCATCATATGGCAGCGAAAGAGGAAGATTTTTCTTCCTTGAGTCCATTCTCAAGACCCCCTATTCTCATGGGGGATGATACTCCAGTAGCAGTAGCAGGAAAAGGGAGAGTGGAACTCCACAATGGAAGTTTTGAGAATGTTTTACATGTTCCAAAGATTTCTATGAATCTGCTCTCGGTTTATCGAATCATTCAGAAAGGTAAAAATATTGAATTTACATCAAACTCGGTTTCAATAATTGACATGCATGATAATTCCATCATTGCAATTGGTGAGGTGGATCACAAGTCAAGGTTGTATAAATTCACTAAGTTTTCTGACGATGACTCCTTTATTCTACTTACACATAAGGAGAGTACTTTGCATGCACCTCCAATGCAACATGAATATACTCTTGTTCTTCCATTAGTTTTAGACATCAAGGATTATTCCATACACTCAAATTCTGTACATGGAAATAAGCAGGTAGTACAACTAGATAAGAAGCCAACGTCAAAGCTTCAACAGATGCCCAAGAAGGCACAGACCACATTTCATGCAACATGAAACCTTGCAGGGAATCCATTGGATTCGAGGATGACTCGATCTCAGCATGAGGATCCTTCTCATGTACTTTCAAATTCAGAACCTGCGATGCCCATGCATTGTTATATGGTTCAATCTACTGATCCACATAACTACAATAGGGTTGTGGGAAATCCATTATGGAAAGCATCCATGCAGAAGGAGTATGACTCACTCCTACAGAACCAGACTTAGAATCTGGTTCTACGTCCACCATAAATGAATATTTTTAGGTGAAGATGGGTCCATAGGATCAAGAAGTACAAGGCCCGATGGGTTTCCAAAGGACTTCATCAGATCCATAAATATTTCTGCATCTTCACGAAGAATTTCAATGAGCAGAAGTTTTAGACTTTGCAGGATCGTCTTGCAGTGAAGAACACAATTGTTTAGCAGCTGCTATTTCTTCTTTTGATACATTATCTTTTGAGGGTTTTTTTTTTCCCACGTGGTTTTCCCTTTTTCCTCACTTTTATTCAGTGTTCATTAGTTGCATTGTACATGAGTACCTAAAATGGCCTAGTATCCGGGACTCATTTTTTACTCCATCGTGATGTTTAGTGGGGGTGATGCAGGAGCATCGCCAACTCAGCAAGCGAGCCAACACATTAAGCGGAGATCAGCTGGATAGACAATCCAATATTTTTGAAAGTGCTTTGGGATTGTAGCGCAAGTCTTTAATGAATCCTTTATAAAGGAGCGCCTTTTGTATATTGTATCAGACCTCAAGCCATACACTCTTGTCTGAAGTAGATAGGAGGCAATTAATAGATTTAATGTAGGTAGATAGGATTTATTTCCAGATTAGACAGTTTTAGATGGAAGGAGGGAAAACGGATATAGACACCCTCATTGTATCATTGTAACATTATCAAGCATTCAGAAGAGAGGAGCAAGCAGAGAATTGTATGGAGAACACCCATGTATAGATGTTAAATTAATAGAAGGAAGCTTTGATTCAAGCACATGGTTTGTGTTTTTTTCTCTGTGTATTGATGCTCATGAATGTTTGTTTTCTGGTTATGAATTTGCTTTATGTATGTTGTGCATATGATTTCATGGTTTTAACTGAAATCTGAAGAGGGATAAGTTTCAATTGTTTCTCTATCTGAGCTAGGAGATTCTTGCAAGGTGTACAGTTGAATTCATCCGCAAGGAGGGCGTTGATGAAGGCTCAATAGATTAGATTTTGTTCTTATTCACCTGGAATTGAGAGCGGATGTAGGTTGTTAAAGCCGTGCAAGGAGTGTGCAGGCTAAAGAAGAGGTCTCAATTGTAAATCTGAGCAAAAGAAGGTTGAAGACTGCTGCTGCAGGAAATGTGCAGAGTCTGAAAGATTCAACACTTGGGTTTGTTGAATATTAAGCGCAAGGAGTGTGCGCAAGCTCCTCTGAAGGAGTCAGAGTAGAAAAGATCAGAAGGTATAGCACCTTCATGGTATTGTTGAAATATAGCCCAGGAATTTTGGGTCGAGAGAAGTTCGAGCAGGAGATGCCAGTGCAAGTGTCCGAGGATACGTTCTGAGGAGGGAGTTTTAGTCTTCTGAAGAAATCCTCGAGGAGGAGGAATCGATGGCCAGGATTCGTCGAGGAACTGTGAAGTTTCGACAACCGTTAGATCTCAAAAAAGTTACGCAGGGTTTAAGCCTAAGGAGTAGAGGAAGATCCCAGAGATTCGGAGTTCGGGATATCGGGGTTTCCGTGGTCGAGAAACTCTTGTAGAAAGGAATCACGACCCGCGATTTCCCGGAAGGATATCAGCCGTTGATCTCGGTGAGACACGTGTCAAGAATTAGGGCAGTTAGTGGAGCTCAGCTCATCAGAGGATCGGAACTTATGGAGTCAAGAGACTTGTGCATGAAATCGCGAGTAGCGATTTCCCGAGAGGATCAGGGTCATTGATTATAGCAGGGATGCATGGCGAGAGATTCTGGTGTGTCGGGATTCGACAATTCGGGATTCTCAAAGATGAGAGGATCACAATGGGAGGAGTCGCGAAACTCCGAGCTGCGACGGGTCCCACAGCTATAGCATTTGGTAGTTGACAGGTGTCACCCCATATCGGAGATCAGGACTTGGAAGGGTCTGCGAAATCACGCAACAGGAATCGTGAATTCCTGAAACGCGAATTCCCGATCACCATTTGGAGCGTGGGCCACAGGCGTCAGAGAAGAGGAAAAGTGGCATCGGAGATCGGAGGATCGAAGATCCTGAGGACGCGATTTTACACATATCAGTCTCGCGAAGGCCGAATTTCCAATAGAGGAAAAGGACTGTGGTCTTGTGGAGCGATGGGTCACATGTGAGAAAGGTTAACCGGAGGGAGCTAAGGTACGCGAAGGTACTATCGGAGATCGGGAGTCGGGTATTCGTGGGAACGGTGATTCACGACCTTGTAAAGGCCGATTTCCCGATAGGGTGATATTCCCGACAGAGGCAGGGAATACGTGGGTGAGCATTGTATCGGGGTTCGGGGATTGTGAGACCCGAGTGCAGGACTCGCTATCACGCGCGGTCTGATTTCCTGTTAACATAGTAGGGAGATCGTAAAGAACATCCTGTGGGTGGAGAAGAGTCCCGATAAGGGATTTGAAGAGAAATTTAACTCTTCGGGCCAGTGTAGAAGAAGATCCTGGTGGGAGCGGACGTGCCGGGTGGCCATGTTGCGTCAGAGTGGTATCAGAGAGGGATTAACTCTTTGTTTCTGCGACAGGGAGAAAAGAGAGAATTTGCCATGCTGCCCAGAAGGGAAAGGTAGTCACCTGATCCAGAGGACAGGGATGTGCGAAGAAGAAGGAGACAAGCATAGGTGCTAGAGATGGAGAGGCAGATACATGATCTCAGAGCGAGATTAGAGGACATGGAAGCAACGCAGAGACACACAATAAATGCTGGAGATCTGAGCGACTCCGAAGGCAAAGTTGAAGTCGAACAATAGGGAGAAGTTGTAGCCAAAGATGCAGCCAATGAGCGGTTAATTAAGGCTATCGCTCGGATGAGTTCGAAGACAAATATGGACATTCCAGTTTATGAAGGAAGTCTGGATGCAGAAGAGATGTTGGATTGGATCAGATCTCTTGACACCTACTTCGATTATGAAGATATCGAAGAAGATAAAAAGGTTAGGCATGCGGTCACAAAATTGAAAGGACACGCAGCGTTATGGTGGGACGAGCTTCAAGCAGATAGACGTTCCAAAGGTAAACAAAAGATCAAAAGCTGGGATCGAATGATTGCGAAGATGAAGGCAAAATTCATCCCAAGGGATTATCAGATCACACTGTTCAGGAGAATGTAGAACCTGAGACAAAAGTTGATGACAGTGAAAGAGTATATCGAAGAATCCACAAGCTCAATATCAGAGCAGGTCATCGGGAGAGCGATGATGAAAAGGTTTCTAGGTATATGAATGGATTAAGATACGATATCCAAGATGAGATGAGTATGACAACCATCAGAACGGTGGAGGATGCGTATCAGATGGCGTTGAAGGCAGAAGAAAATCTAAACCGTAAGCCAGCACAACGAGGACGAGGTAAGATCCAACCGAAAGGTAAATCAGTTGCCCAAGACAGGTTCCAGAAATCTAAGGACGATTGGAAGAAGCCTTTGACAAGAACATAAAGAGGTGGAAGTTCACAGCGAGGCCAGCACGCTGAACAACGAATGCAGTAGGCAGAACAGAATGGAGGATACGCTGATAATAATACTTTTCCTCGTACCAGAGGTAGAGGAAGAGGCAGAGGAGGATTCATCACATGCTACACATGTGGGAAGAATGGACACAAGGCAGTTGATTGTCCAGATAGAAAAAAATATGGAGGAGAAGCTCACATCGCCGAGGCACAAAGGCGAGCTGCTGAAGCAGAAGACGGAAGGTCGTTGATGATGTGTAAGGTTCTCTTAACACCCGAGAATGAGGTGGAGGACACAGCTCAGAGAAGCAGACTGTTCAGAACCACATGCAAGACCAAGGACAGGAAATGCAGGTCATTGTGGACAGTGGAAGCACTGACAATCTCGTTTCAACCGAGATGGTGGAGAAACTAGAGCTGGAGACAAATGATCACCCGAGTCCATATAAAGTTTCATGGATACAGAAAGGACATCAGGTGAGTGTCACTAAACAATGTTTAGTGGACATTAAGATAGGAGGATACAATGATAAAATACTCTGTGATGTTATTCCTATGGATGTATGTCATTTATTGCTAGGCAGACCATGGCAATATGACAGGAACGTAGTTCATGATGGAAAGATGAACACGTACACTTTAGAGAAGAATGGAAGAACACACATGTTACTTTCGATAAAAGATAAGGAGGTGAAACCGGAAGTGAACAACAGGATACTTCTCATGAGTGGGAAGGAACTTCTAGCAGAAGTAAAGAAGAAGGAAGATCCATAATTCTTTGTGGTTAGGAAACCAAAAGTTGTTTTGACCAGCATAAGAGTGGATGATCTGCCGGATGAAATCCAGGAACTGCTGGAAGACTTCACTGATATAGTGGCGGACGAATTACCTCATTCGTTGCCGCCGATGAGGAGTGTGAGTCATCATATAGACCTCATACCAAGAGCTAGTTTTCCAAACAAAGCAGCGTACAGGTTGACACCGCAAGAGAATGAAGAAATTATAAGGCAAGTATAGGAGCTGCTGGATAAAGGACTAATCAGAGAAAGTTTAAGTCTATGTGCCGTTCCAATGGTACTGAGTCCAAAGAAAGATGGAGGTTGGAGAATGTGTACAGATTCCAGAGCCATTAACAAGATAACCATCAGGTACAGGTTTCCATTGCCGCGGCTGGA
>SNQJ01S0089101.1:48182-60877 GCA_010110895.2 Picea sitchensis | reverse complement strand
ACTTTTTAAATTTAGTGAATATCATCTGAATTGTAAAATTAAAGAACTTGAATTTATGATAGTGTGAAGAAACTGAATTGTCGTTTGCTTTACTCAATAGTGTTATTTAAAAAACAAAAACAAAAATCCCTTTAGTGTATAACCATGTGATATGTCTTCTATCAAGTTGACGCTCCAGCTTAGTCCAACAGAGGAAAGGATAGGATGGAAGATGGAAGTAGGTTAGGAATGAATGATGCTTTGATGTTAGTTGAGAATACTGATTGGGGATTATAGATGCTACTATTGTTTACTCACTGGGTTCCTACCATGTTTAAAACCCTCTTTGATTTCCTATTAATATTTTAAGTGTGATAATGAGTTATTCATGAATTGGTGTAAATTTGTTCGTTAAGATTATTAAATGATGCATTACTTGATCTGTTGTCCTACACGTCTTGGTGATCATATAGGAACTATGCACTAGAGGCAATGATTGTTTATCGTTAGTACATACATGAGATATGTGTCTGCTAGCTATGCACACATACGCTACCTATGTACACTAGAACAATTAATTAATGTATTANAGTGAATATCATCTGAATTGTAAAATTAAGGAACTTGAATTTAGGATAGTGTGAAGAAAGTGAATTGTCATTTGATTTACTCAATAGTGTTATTTAAAAAAAAAAAAATCCCTTTAGTGTATAACCATGTGATATGTCTTCTATCAAGTTAATTTGAATATTTAGATTTTTGTTTTACTATGTTGTTATGATATTGGAGTAGTGAAGTTTATGTGTATGGCATGAAGGATGTGTAGCATCAGTAAAATGAGTGATAAGCACCTTAACTTATGCTAGTTGATTGAGAACGGGGAATGAAGAGAGAACACATAAAAGGGGTTGATGTGTTTCAATGATAACGCTTGGGAAAAGGAGTATCCCTTGGGGAAATGACAACACTTTCGCCCATAAAATTATTTGGTAGTAGAAATTTCATTGGAGTGTCGTAGAGGGGTCAGGTGTATAAATGGGAGCTCACACCTTGAAATGCATTAATTGGTCTAGCAACTACTTGTTCACTAACAAGGACTTTTCCCTATGAAGAAACTTTGTTTGAAAATAAATAAGTAAATAAATAAATCTATATGAAGAATGATGAACACATGCTTCCCATTGTTAAAAACATCTTTCATTGTAGGGGAAAGAACTTGAAAGTGCTAGAGATGGACAAGAAAAGAGCTAGATACCAAAGTTGGTAAGTACTATGTAGGTATAGAGGATATAATTTTGAGACGTAAGAAGTACAATGCTAAGAAGAGAAGACCTCTAGGACAAATGACTAAATATTTTGGAATGAACTATTGTAGTCAATTTATTACTGATATAAAATGTTCACTAACCCACGTGTCAACATGGTGCTCTTTATGTATAGGCATGTTTGTAATTGTGAATTGTTGATAGAAAGTAGGATTTTCCTCAACCGTGATGAAGAGAATCAAATACTAGACAATTAACTTGTTTGAGATATAATTTATATAACCTAAGAAAAGAGAGATATTGAGGGCAATGGAAAAACAAACCGTGAAATAACAACATCACATGACCATCAATTAGCAGTATCTTAGTCAATGCTTGTCAGCATGGAAAATTTTGGTGTGTCAATCTCATGAGTGATGGAATATGTATTGTCAAGCTAGAGTGATGATCAAAGTCGACAAATGCTTGTCTATAATTATCAATATATCTCAAGCAGAATTGTATGTATGACTTAATGCAAATTATGTCGAACTCAATATAATATTCACTTAACTTGAGAACCAATGATGAGATAAGGTTCAAATGGTGATCAAAGTAGTAGACGATAATTTAAATATGGAACTAAGGAAAAATAAATCTATAAGAGAAGAGTTTACTTTCATTAAAAAAAAAGTATTACAAAGTAGTAAATGGTGGAGATGCGGGGTAATAAAATAGAGTTGGGACACAGTAAGGTTCCTACCAAATAGGGGTAGTGCAATCAAGATATTAATATATTCAACACGTTTTAATCAAGTGAAGGTCCAATGGGACCAATATAGCATAGGGTTTTCTATCTTGGAAGACATATATAAGTTGTGTCAAGAATTTTTCCCCTCATTTTGAGATTGACCATAACTTCGGGACGAAGTTTCTTGAAGGGTGGGTGTATGTAACGCCCCATATTTTGGCCTTAGGCAATTATAACTTTGATTTTTCCCATTATAGTAATTCATTGCTTAGTAACTATTTGGACTTAGTGAAACTGATATAGACATGTGAAAGGTGTACGTCTAGACTTATTTGTGAGTTGCACAATAATATATTTTGTTGTTATATGTTCGTGATGATGATGATTATGTGATTTGGTTAAACATGTAAATTTAAATGTGGAATTTTGGTACATCGATACGAGTTTAAGTTATGTTGTGAATGTGCAAGATATGCAAGGCATGATAAAAATAAACATACAATTATTAATTGAACGTCAATACAGATATCAATTCTTATATGAAATTATGACGTATATACATGCATATGAGTTATTGGTGAACTAACCTACAGGTTGATGAGCTATGCGATAACCAAATGACTACAATGATGAGGTAACATGGATGTCGTAGACATCAAGACGATAGTGTATGTTATAAGTTATAATTATTATTTAATTTATGATTCAAAATATTGCTATGATTTGTGGTAAATGTGGTTTTGACAGGACACAACTTTCCCAGAGTGGTTGTTTGATGACGTGACACTAAGAATAGTAGTTGCACAATAGGGATTGATGTAGGGTGTTGACCCTAGTTCTATAAAGAGGGGTGGAGGTATTGCCCACCATTTATCCTCTGAAACCTAGAGTCGTGGGAGGTCCATGTGAAGTCACGCTCCCCTAGACGTGTGATGGCGATTGCTAGCTTCCTGTTGGAGAAGCTTGGTCAAGATGTATGATACTTCCGCTTACGGGTTCTATCTGGAGTTAGGTCAATATAGTTGACGCTCTAGCTTAGTCCAACAGAGGAAATGATAGGATGGAAGATGGAAGTAGGTTAGGAATGAAGGATGTTTTTATGTTAGTTGAGAACATTGATTAGGGATTAGGGATGCCACTATTGTTTACTTACTTAGTTCCTACCATGTTTAAAACCCTCTTTGATTTCCTATTAATATTTTAAGTGTGATAATGAGTTATTCATGAATTGGTGTAATTTTGTTCGTTAAGATTATTAAATGATGCATTACTTGATCTATTGTCCTACATGTCTTGGTGATCATATAGGAATTATGCACTAGAGGCAATGATTGTTTATCGTTAGTACATATATGAGATATGTGTCTGCTAGCTACGCACACATACGCTACCTATGTACACTAGAACAATTAATTAATGTATTAATTATTAAAGTAAATTATTAACTATTTAATTGAATGTTTATTGAATATGTAAATTATATTGCATACAAAATATCTAGAAGCATTAAATACATTATTGACTTTGATATATGGTGGGTATAATGAATTAAATGAGCATGGTGGGGCGTTATGTACCTTTTGGGAAAATTGTCAAATTACATTTATTAGCTAGCATGAGAAGAAAGACTTTTCATTTTATTTATTGTTGTTTAATGCAAGTCATTTATATTTTAGTTTTATTTTAATCTTTTCCCAAAAATATAGATAAGGGAGGTTGATGGATAATAATGAGGGTGGTTGAGGAGACTTGGGGAAGGGTGTACGAAAACTTGATAAATAGGGAGGAGAAGTGGTGAGGAAAGGAGCATTGAGAGGTTGGAGCATGATGAGAGGTTGTGAAATCTTTGGAAGATATATTTCTTATGATGGTTTTCTTTGAGCATTTGTGCTTTGTTGTTCTTGGAGTCTCGGGCACGGAGGGCCAAGAAACCGAAAGGTTTCTTGGAGCTAGGACGCTTGCTAGACTCCTAGTTGGCTGGGAGGATTCTGTTGTTTCACTCTGGGCAAGCGAGAAAATAATTCTTAGAAGCACGCAGGACTACATTACAACCGATGAGCTTCGACAAGCTAAGGAGGAGGTATTTTTCGGTGGTATTTGGTTATTGATATTTTGTATATACTTTTGTTTTAAGTTTTAAATCATAGAGTTAACATATTACTTATTTCATCATGTTAACTAGATTTATCATTGAGTAAATGTAGAAGAATTGTGTAAATGAAAATCAATGAAATTATGCTAAAACAAAATTGTTATTGTGTATGTATTTAATAAATGATTAATTGCTTAGCATCATGTAGAGGGGTGTTGCACTGTAGTTGACGTCTTGTCTTTTAATAACTACCTTCTCACTTCCCGGAGTTCGTTAACGGTGATGAGACCCTGGGGTAGTCAGACCTGATAGTTTTGTGTGCTAGAGACTCCACTAACGTCCAGGTGCCCCCATAATGGAAAGTGAAGTCAACGTTATGTTGAGTGGGGTTGACGAGGAGAAATGGGAGAGGTCAGGTTTCTTCGCCTCAGTGGATGAGATCGATCAGCTTAATGACACCCTTCATCGTTCTAGAGATAATAGTAAAGCGAAGTTTAATGTGAATGTAAATGTGGGGGTATCACCTACGGAGGCTCGGTCATTGCCTTGTGTGGAAAACATTGTGGAGAGTCGTCTGCTACAAAACAGTGAAGGGTTTGCAGGAAGGAATACAACAGATGTTCCATTTGCCAAGAGGTTACAGGGATCTAGAGTGGTGGCAAAGGAGAGTCTAAGGGAGGCTCAGAATCTAACTAGTGAGGAGCCTTGTAGAAATACGAGGCCAAAGAAAATATTTAGAGGAAAGCAACCAACTAAGGTGTGGAAACCTAAGAAATCAAGGCGCAGGTTGGTGTTAGGAATGGATATGGGTTTACAGGAGTCTTGCAAATTGGCGTTGTGCGCTTTAGTTGGGAGATTTGCTTATCGCTCATGTTGTGCAACGTCCATTGATAAATGGGTGCATAGGGTGTGGGAACCACTGCTAGGATACATTCCAGAGGTTCTTTTGTTGTTGAGAGGTTGGATGGGTTTTGTTTTCAAGACTCCGGAAGATACTGAAACTATTTTGTCAAAGTTTTGGAGCTTTGACGGAGGGAGCCTTATGTTAAAAAGGTGGTGGCTCAGCTTTAACCCCGCGAATGAGTATTTTAGTGTTAGGCATTTGTGGGTGCTTCTCTTGAGCCTCCCCTTACAGTTATGGAACCTAAAAGCATTGGAGGCGGTTGAGGATTCCATTGGACGTTTTTTAAGCATTGATGCAGTCTCTCTGAAGTCACCAGTTAAAAAAATGGCAAAAATCCTAGTAGAAGTGGATGTTCATGCGAGGCTCTTGGAAGTTTTAGAGATTGAGTGGCAGGGTCTTGTGTTTGTTCAATGCCTGGACTATCTGGGGATACCTTTCCACTGTACTTACTGCAGACAGACTGGACACTTAAGAAAGGAGTGCACAAATATTTTTGGCTCTTTGGTTGATGACGATTCCTCGAATGACATGCTTGGAAACACTGTTACTCCAGAGGAGGAAGACCCAGACTCACTGGTTTACCCGGGACTCAGCTCAGAGGATAGTTCGTCTGCGCAGAACTCCTCATTTGTAAGTAAGTTGAAATACTATTGTCCAAAACTTCATAATTCTTTATCTGCATGGGAGCATGAACACTTAAACACCATCCTCTTTCCTGAGCAGTGCCTAAGGAAGGATCTTGATATTGATAAGACTATTTTCTTAGAGTCTGTGGACATTGGTTTGGGTGGGGACAACTCTTTGAGTCCTGTTGAGGTCTCGCCTAGGGCCCCTACAATTTTACTTAGCCCGGCCGGAAATGAGGATGTCTTTGTTTTAGCTCCGGGTTACAGTTAGTTGACCCTTAATGATACTATTCTGGATCATATGCTTTCTTATTTAATCCCTCCTATTGTTACGCCGACTAACCCTATTCCTCTACCGACCTTTTTGGGTACTCTTTCGATGGCTAGTCAGTCTCCCCAAGGGATTTCCAGAGATATCTCGGGGACAAGGGTGGTTACTAATTCTGGCCCTGCATGGTCAAGGGGACTGGGTTTCAAAGTATCACCAATTAAAACTAGACGTGCTCGTCGTAAGGCAGGGGCTAGCAATTCTCATACAGACACTATACCTATTGCTTTTACTGATTTAGGGGTGCTTAGAGGCATGAAAGCCCTTGCCAGAGCTAAATCATGATCCTTCTCTCCCTAAACATTAGAGGGGTAGGAGGACCACTGAAATTCACCTCCCTTTGTAGACTCTTGTACAAAACGAATTTAAACATTATATTTCTTCAAGAAACGTTGGTTGTTGCGAAAAATGAAAGATTATTTATAATTAAGCTTAGACCAAATTGGATGATCTGTGTTGTTAGTGTCGTGGGGACTTCTGGTGGACTACTAGCATCTTGGGATCCGAATTTTTTTGCACTTGATCCTTATCTACGCAATGGTGGTATTTGTTTTTCAAGAAATTTTCTTATGGACAACAGAAAGATAACTCTTCTAAATGTTTATGGGCCCTGCCAGGAGCGCAAAGCCTTTTGGAATTCATTGGATGGTTCTGGTTTATTGGCTCATAAAGATCTAATCATTGTTGGTGACATGAATTTTACTACATCTATGGAGGAGGTGTGGGGTCTATCAACACAAGGTGACTCTTTGGTTGGGTATTTCAAATCTCTTTTTATCAAGAACAACCTAGTGGATGTTGCTCCGACAGAGGTCGTGCCTACGTGGAGGAATGGTAGGTCCGGTGAAGACAGTATAGCAAAACAACTTGATCGCATTTATGTTGTGGAGGACCTCATTGCTTCCACACTGAGGTATAGATCCTGGGTTGAATTTTCTTTTCTATCTGATCATGCTCTTGTTCTCCTTGAGTTTGGAGCTGGGATTCTGGTGGTTGCCTATCCTTTTAAATTTAATCCAGATTGGATGAACAAAGACTCATTTGTTGGGTTGGTTTGGGATGTTTGGAACGATCCACGTCTTCGTTTTATTATAGGTGCTAAAAGGAGATTGGTTGGGAAATTGTCTCTTTTAAAAGCTCGAGTAAAGATATGGGCCAAGAAAAAACACCAGTAGGATCAGTTAGATTTGGCAAATATTGAAGAGAATATTGATCTCTATTACAATAAGTTCTCTTTGGGAGCTTGTCATGATGTTCCGGTACATACTCTATTCACTCTTGAGTCGGAGAGGAAGAAGTTATTCTTGGCGGAGGAAGAAAGATGGCGTAAAAAAAGCAAGGCAATTTGGATTAAAAGCAAGGATAAAAACACTAAGTTTTTTCATCGTTTTGAAAGCTTTAGAAGAAACAAAAAATATATTTGGGAGGTTAAAGATGGTAATGGGGATATTCATTCGGGTCAACAGGCCATTAAGGACGAAGCAATCAAATACTTAAAGTCTGTCTTCAGTGATACAGGTCAGAATGTCATACAAGATCAGATTAATTCAGTGAGGTTGTTCACAAACTTTGTGATTGAGGGCGATACTCTTTCTCTAGAAAAGGTGGTTTCGAAAGAGGAAATCTATGAGATTCTTAGGGGTTTTGCCAGAGACAAAAGCCTTAGACCTGATGGATGGACCGTTGAATTTTTCTTTAACTTTTTCGAGTTGGTTGGACAGGATTTACTAGACATGGTGGAGGAAACTAGAGTCATAGGGGAGGTTATCAACTCGATTAACTCATCCTTTTTGGCCCTGATTCCTAAAGTTAATAAACCTTCTTTTTTCAGTGACTTTCAGCCTATTGCGCTTTGTAACTTATGCTACAAGATAATAGCTAAATTCATAGCGAAGAGAATTCGACCAATCTTGTCTAGAGCTCTTTCTGAAGCACAATTGGGGTTTCTCAAAGGTAGACAAATATTGGACGCAATTGATACAGCTCAGGAGTGTCTACACAGTGTTAAAAATAAAAAGTTACAAGCCATTATTCTGAAACTTGATTTAAAAAAGACCTATGATTGTACAAATTGGGACTTTCTAAGATTTATACTGCTTCAATGTGGACTTGGGTTGTCAACAACCAATTGAATTATGGCCTGCATTACCTCAACTTCTTATGATATGTTGATTAACGGTGAGGCTTCTACCTTCTTCAAAAGTAGTAGAGGCTTGAGGCAAGGTTGTCGGCTCTCGCCTTTACTCTTCATTTTAGTTATGGAATCCCTTAGTCTCTCCTTAAAGAAAGCACAAGCTAAGGGCTCACTCACGGGGATAAAGGTATCTAGGTTGTTAAAGGTACTTCACCTTTTATTTGTAAATGACATTCTTATAATGTCTAGAGATTCTCCTGCGGAATGGGATTTAATCTAGTCTATTCGTCATATTTTCTGTTGAGCTTGGTAATAAATATCCAAAAACCTGTTTTCATGTATTCGAGAGTTTCTCCGGAAACTTTATAGTGTTTAAAAGATATACTTCCTTTCTCAAGTAAAAAGTTAGTTGCTGGTTTTAAATATTTGGGTTACTTAAGGAAACCAAACTGTTATAAATCTAAGGACTAACAATGGCTCATCGACAAGTTTGAGGCTAGGTTAAATCATTGGTGTAATAAATGGCTCTCCCTAAGGGGGGCCACTTGGTGTTAATTAAAGTTGTTATAGAGCCTTTTGGTTTATTGGATGACTCTTGCACATTTATCGATCACGATTCTCCATAAGATCCAAAAATTGAGCTTTTCCTTTCTTTGGTCAGGTAACAAAAACAAGAAGTGTTATCATTTATGCAGTTGGGTTTCAATTACTAAACCAAATCATTATGAAGGATGGGGTTTGTACAATATCTTTGTTTTTACACGGCATTGGCAACAAATACACTATGACGAGCTTTGATGAAGCCGAGATTGTGGCAAAGAGTGATCAAGGACAAATATATCCCACATGGAACTCCATTGTCACGGTTGCGTTCTGCGAAAGCATTTTCATCCTTCGGTTCTCAGTCCTGGAAAAACATCCGAAACACTTTACCGGTAATTCTTCATTGGATGGCCTGGAGACCAGGCTCAGGTCATTCAATATCAGTTGGCTGAGATGCAATACTAGGTATGGGTCAGGAATCTTACTTATCGCGGGATTTTATTAATTATCTTAATCAAAAGAACATCCACCTCTTATATCAGGCGAGTCGGATATCGAACAAAGGTCCGTTGGGTCAAAGTTGGTTCCGCAGCATTGAGTTGGGATTGGTAGCGAAACTTGTTGAGGAATGGGATACTTACAGAAGGCATTTGATAGACTCTAGTATTAACTTAGTGGACAGGTCGGATGAGCTTATTTGGACAAGAGGTGATATGTCAAGACAAATTACAATAAAAAATGTCTATGAAGCCCTCTCAAACAAATTATGGAAATATAAGATAGGGGGATGGAGAAGAAAAATGTGGACCTGGCACTGCCCTTTGAAGCTAAAGTTATTTGTTTGGCTTTCAGTTGAAAACAAAATCTTAACTTGAAAAAACTTGCAAAAAAGAGGTTGGAAGGGGCCTGGAATGTGTTATTTGTATAGGCACAAAAGAGAATCAACCAATCATATTTTTGTCAATTGTGTCTTCACTATTACTATTTGGGAAGAATTTAAAAAAGTGTTAAAGCTCAATCATGGATAGAATGACAATTCTTTGATTGATTGCTTCCAAAACTGGGCTTCTCAAAACTCCAATTTTCAAGCTCTTCCTACATTTATTTACTGGAATATATGGTTGGATAGAAATAAATCACTCTTCGAGGATAGAATTTCATCTGTGCAGCGAATTGTTTGCATTGTTTTATGAGTTGTGGGATTGAGAACTAAAAGAGTTTTAAAGATTGACGATCACTCATAATATAGATGGACTTTAAACTGTGGAAGGAGTACAAACTCCAGGGCTGAGCTCATGGGAGCATGGGTAACATTAACCCTTGCTACTAGACTTTCTATTTATGAGTTATTTGTTTTGGGGGATTCCAAGATCGTCATTGATTGGCTTAATAGAAAATGATCAATCTTGGTGGCAAATCTAGATGGCTCGAAGGAAAGAATCATGATCTCATTCCTCTCTTCATATCAATTGCTTTTGCCCACATCTATAGAGAAGAAAACAACGAGTTTGATCTCCTGTCAAAAAAGGCTCTTCACCTTCGCCAAGGACAAATTTCATACAATCATTGGGTGGATGGCCAAGAGGGCCCAACTCTCTTTTTAAATATGTAATGATTCAATGAGTCCTATGTTTTGATCATTGTATAGACTCGGTCAATTTTGCACTAATTTATGTAAACAGTGTAAATTATTATTAATATAAAGTGAAATTTTCTCTAGAAAAAGAGTTGTAAATTTTTTTAATTACTTTATTCCATATCAAGATTTACCCAATAAGTGTAATTTTTTTTTTCTAGTTGAACCCTTTATTTTACTATTATTTTTTTAATAAAGGAGACTTTATTTTTATTATTGTTATTTTATTTTTAATTAAATCAAGTTTATTTTTATTATTATTATTAACCCACTTTATTTTTGTATGACTTTACTTTTTATTATTATTATTTTTTTGAAGTAACCTTTCTTTTTTAATTGAACCTACTTTATTTTTATAAATATTATTTTTTTAATATAATCTTATTTAACATAAAGCGAAGGCTTCACTATCTCCCCCTTATTATTTTCAGTGTAACAATAATTTCAATTTGTAGAAACTTTAGTAAATATTCACTAGCAAATATTTTTAAGCAAAAACTGAAATTCCAAATATTTTTAAGCAAAAATTGAAATTCCAAATAACAAAAATAAGCAAAAATTGAAATTCCAAATATCCAAAATAACCAGTAAATCTTTCCCGTTACATATAAGATGCAACATCTATCATTGATTGGTATAAAAATAAATGACATAATAATATTATTTAATTTGGCGCTTAATTACATAAAAATAGAAAACCTAAATTTCTATTTTGGTAGATGCTTCTGGTCAACAATGTGAGCAGCACCTTCCTTAATAGAATAGAGTAGGAACTTTACTGCAGGTAAGCAAGTGCTTTGCACAACAGACAGTATATCATTCAGCTGCAAGTTGAGATATCTATTCCACCAAATTTGTCCAAAGCTTGCAGCTCACCCAAAATGCAGAACACTTGCACAGACGAATTGGAACTTTAGAGGTGAGCATGTCACTGAGGGATTGACCTTTGTGGTGACAATAATAACAACGCCAGACCATTACAGCAATCAATAAGCATCCCCAGTGCTGCATTGATTGCAGTGTATTCTCATATATGTACCATCCAATCTAAGAGATGTGGACAGTATATATCCAAGGATATATTGCATTTAATGCAAAACTGATGGGCGCATAATGCTTAACCACTTTTAGTAACCAGGCAAGCGCCCATTGACACTAGCACGTATTGGAATAGCAGCTACTCATACGAAAAAAACAAGCGCACCAAACAGAGTAAGATCCTCGATACTAGATAGATACATGGCTTTGTAGATAACAAAATTATATAGCTTTGTAGATCACACTAACTATAGTACCCATTACCTACGTTTCCTTGTATATATATTCCACGTTGCTTTGGCTAGAATAGATCTTACCATAACCTGCTTTATTCAGGTACTGCACCATTTTCAGCTCAACAGACAGTTCAAAGCAATTCAAACTACCTCCCACCTGTTTTCCCATAAAATATGATTAAGATTTCCTCATTACCGGCAAAAGTTAATTCTCCGCTGTACTGTGGGTAAGAAAGAAACCATTATTTTGGCTGCTGACCTTTTACAGATATATGAGAACTGAACAAGTTGCTCTTGACAATTTCGGAAAAACAAATCATAATTTGAAGACCACCTCAACTAACAATTTACTGCTCTTGCAGTTATGAGAATAATATAATGCTTCAAGCAGCATACTGAGCAGTTAATCCAACTCCTTCAACGAATAACTTAGAAAAAAGGAATTTCTCCCATATAACAAAAATAGAAACTGTGAGGATAATTAATTCCTTGCTGCAGAGGCAGCCAGGATGGTCACAAAAATCAACCCAATAGAAGCTTGAAGCTTGATCTGATGAAATAAAGAACAAACACGAGATACCTTCCCCATCAGTCTCATCTGTAAAAAAAGACAAGTCACAATCACACTGTCAAACAAGAAAACAGAACACACGCAGGGGGATAAAGCCCCCTGCCAAAACCAAAAAAAATGTATTTTATTATTTTGTGGACCGACCCCGTGAGCGCACCCAACAGGGTAAGATCCTTGATAACAAAATTAAATAGGCAAGATCCTTCTAAAAATACAACATGGGACAGGCTAGTAACATATAAAACCCCTGCCCCGAGACCACATCAAGTCTTTCGCACAAGAATCCTCCTTTTCTGGAACTTATTTTGTTTGATGCCAGATACATCCCAAACACATCTGCCACTGCAACATTGATATAACTTATAAAGGCATATAGCGAAAAAGAAATACCAATGAAAAATAGCACCATCATACACCGGTCCAACAAGTTGACATCTCTGAGAGGTTTACTTAATAATATCCTAAGTTGTTGCCCAAAAAACCTATCAGGAAGACACATCATAATTCCCCAGATTTATCTGCATACAAAAACACATCATAATTCCCCAGATTTATCTACATACAAAAACACATCATAAGCACAATTAAAAGAGTGTTTAAATTAAGACAATCT